>ML253526.1:100297-143646 GCA_005239495.1 Nicotiana undulata
GGGAGGGGGGTGGGGGAGAGGGAGAGGAGAGGAGAAGGGGGAGAGGAGGGGGGGGGGAGGGAGATAGAGAGAGAAAGGAGGACGGCTTACCTATGCTGCCGGCGCCGGTAGGTCACGCCGATGGGAGGTCGACGGGAAAGGCTAGGGGAAGAAGAAACGCGGTGAGAGACGTTGGGAAGAGAAAGAAAGAGACGTTGGGGGGGGGGAGAAAATCTCTACTTTATACTCTATTTGGTGATTTTTTTTTGTTTTTGGCCAAAAATTGACGTATTTGGTCAAAGTTTTAGAAGGATAAAAAGTGCTTTTGAGGAGAAGCATAAATAGTTTTTGAGAAACAGAAAAATGTAGTTTCTCTCCGAAAGCACTTTTCTGATAAGTACGTGTGAGAAAAATACACTTAAAACAGTTTTCAAAAGCCTGGCCAAACACTAATTACTGGGGTTAATTTCACTGCTGATCATCCAACTTATCATTTATTTCACAAAAGTCATTTAACTATTTTTCATCACTTAAAAATCACTCAACTTTACCTTTGTAACTTAAAAGTTATTCTAGTTCAAAACCAACAAAATATCCAATAAAAAATATGACATGGCATTATATTTAATTAAAAATTCTAATAATTGTGCCAACATAAGCTTAAATAGACCATATCTAAGTTAGACTCATTTCTTCTTCAGCCCAATTTGACCTATAACCAAAATGGATTATTAATATATGAACAATTAACTGGACTAGTACTTTGATTTTGTGATTAATTTGTAGAAAAGAAGTCTAAGAAATTTAAGAAAATTTAGGTCTTTTGAATTTATCTTTAGGTTTTGGTTGTACATTTATGGTCAATGACACAATACACTGTCTCTTTCTTTTGTCCAAATTATCGCTATAGGTTGTCTACGATTGTGGTGTGTATTGACAATTTGTACTATACAATTTCATTGTGGGTGTTTCTTACTGAGCAGTATTTTTGTCTGTTAGTATTGCTTAATAAGCAATATTTTGACTTTAATGAAATAGTAATTTGTGAAAATAGGTTTTTATTAACTTGTTGTTCTTGTCTGTTAGTGATACATTTCATTGTTATGTGAGATTGATATGGTAGTATTTTAACTTCATGAAAAATTATAAAATGATATGAAGGATGCAAAAATTGGTTATGTGCTAGTTCTGTTCATATTTTTAATGAAATTATAAGTGGTGACATTAAAGTTATTACGTAACAAATTAAGTAAGATATTTTTAGAACAAAATAATTGTTCTCTTCTTTTCCTTTTAATTGTCAAAATATTAATAATCCATTTTGGTTATAGGTCAAATCCGGTCGAAGAAGAAATGGGTCTAACTTAGGTATAGTCCATCTAAGTTTATGTGGCATTATTGTTAGAAATTTTAATTAAATGTTATGCCATGTCATATTTTTTATTGGATATTTTCTAGGTTTTGAACTAGAATGACTTTTAAATTACAAAGGTAAAGCTGGGTGACTTTTAAGTGATGAAATTAGTTAAGTGACTTTTGTGAAATAAATAATAAGTTGGATGACTATCAGCCTAATTACTGTTCAAAAATATTTTTCAAATTAATTAGCCAAACACAAATTGATTATCACCATTTTTTTTTTTGAATAACACTCTTAAAAAAGGCACTTCTCAAGATCTTAAAAATTTGGCCAGACAGACTATTAGGGTCAAGTCCTTTCTTCTTCTCCTGGACTAGTTTTGGTTTTCTGCCAAATCTTCGCATCATATTTGCTTTCTCTATTATTTCTTCTTTTTAATTCCCTCTACAACTCTTGGTTTCAATATACTGACATGTCATATCAGGATCGGCTCACCGTCCCATGGAGGCCTGGTGCATGTGCTACACATCCAGTGCAGATCGATCAGTAGGATAATATTTGAGTTGAAGTTGGAAAACAAGTTATTAGAAAAAGGTCCCTAAAGTTGTATGTTAATATGCTTTTTACTGGATAGAAGATGGTTATACAAAAACAAAATCAATATTCACTTGGAAATTTAATTTTCTTTGTGAAAGTTGAATAATTACGAGAGATAGAGGCGGTTCCAGCATTTGAATTTTATGGATTCAAATAGCATGAATCATTAAATTTAGTGTTTGCAATAGCTAGCATGGATCATTTAATTTAGTGAGGTTCGAAATCTATTATTTATAATTATTTACTAATAATTTTCTAGCACATATATAGGATCTAAGCTAAAGTGACGGGGTAGAATTTGCCAAAACCCGTAGATCTTATATTACATCCCAACGCTAGTCAGAGAAAACTAATATTCCACTTGAAATATATATTTCGATCAATATTCCACTTAAGCTTAAACACTGAAATTCGGTATGCAAATAAAGTCCAATATTTGAAATGCTAAAATTTATGGCCGAGCGGGGCTAAAAGTATTTTAAGATTGCCAAAATAGATATTGGACATTTACCTTTAAAAGTTTCAAACTCCACTATCATGGGGTTTGAACTCCAATAACAAATCATGGGGTTTGAACTAATAAATATTAAAACATTTCTAAATCTCAACAGTAAAGAAAGAGCCGTAGTGGTATATAGTGCTTTGGCAGATTCTGAATGTTGGTATCTTTGATCCATACATAAGAGTAAATTAACCATTTAGAATAATTTGCATCATTAATGGGGCTTGAAACTGATAAGGCACTTGCACTTCATTGAGTGACGTAGCCATATATCAGTATATGAGGTCAGATGCAAATTCAGAACTAATTTCATGATTTCAACTTGCAAGATATTTAGCGCTAGATTTTGTTATACTTTTAAGTTATGGGTTTGAATATAATATGTATTGAAACTTTAATCGACATTTAATCGGATGAACAGTTGGCGCAGAGCTACATCTGCACAAGTCTTCTTGTCGGGTATGGAGTCTACCAAATGAGAGGAAGAAGATGAGGAACAGAGAAGGAAGAAATATTTTGCTACAATGCAGAAAAATGAAACATAGGCTACTATTTATACACATTAACTAACTCGCTAACTTTGGCTTTATTTAATCCTAACTAACTACATCTCACTCATAGCTGTCAATGCCACTCCACTGACTGCTTCCAACTAGCTGCCTCAACACTCTCCCTCAAGTTGAGGGATAAAATATGTTCTTCATTCCGAGTTGCTCACCAGACAAGCTTTTTGTAAGTAAATCAGTAAGTTGATCCTTAGTACCAACATGTTGTGCTTGTATATACCCTTCTTGTATCTCTCTCTTACAAAGTGACAGTCGCTATCAAAATGTTTTGTCCTTCATGAAATATTGGATGAGTTGCAGTTTGCAGCTTTACTGTCGCAAAATAATTGCACAGACAAGTTTACTTCCACTCGAAGCTCTTTGAACAGCCCAATCAACCAAGTGATCTCAGCCGTAGTTAATGCCATACTCCTTAACTCTGATTTAGCAGAGCTTCTAGAGACTGTACTTTATTTCTTTGATTTCTAAGATATCAAGCCTACCTAAAAATTCACCATGTAGCCAGTTACTGACTTTTTTGTTTCTACACTTGCTCCCAATCTGAGTCACTTCTTTGCTATCACCTGCTTTCATAAACAACCCAACACCTGTTGTTCCTTATATGTATTTGAGTACCCTCTTAGCTGCATCCATGTGGGATTGTTTAGGAGCATGCATATACTGACTAAGTACTTGGACAACAAAGGCAATATTATGTCTTATCATTGTCAAGTATAATAGTCTGCCAATTAGTCTTTGGTAGCTGCTTTTGTCCTCTAGTTCTCCATCAGTTTATCCTTCATTAGCATGTAGAAACCTGTCTAATTCCACAGAAGAGAGCTTGTGATTAAACTCAAGAGGTGTAGCGGTTATTCAACTACCTGCTAGACCCAATTTTGACACTAGCTCAAGAGCATACTTTCTCTGATTCATTAGAATCCCTTTCTTGCATCTAGAGAACCCAATACCAAGGAAGTATTTTAGTTCTCCCAAATCTTTCATCTTAAATCTAGGTTGTAGATCTTTTCTTACTTTCTGAATGAGTTCCAAGCTAGTTCCTGTCACCAATAGATCATCCATATATGCTAGCACAATCATAAGTTCACATCCTATCTTGTGTGCGAATAAAGAATAATCATAATGGGACCGAACAAAGCCCATATGAGTCAGTGCAGTGGTTAGCTTTAGATCACACTGTCTGGGAGCTTGTTTAAGTCCATACAGTGACTTATGAAGTCTACAGACCTTCTGCTTCTTCTATAACTCCCCCTGGCTGGCAAAGCCATATGGGATATGCATGTACACTTCTTCAAGTAAGTCACTCTGAAAAAAGGTATTGTGGACATCCATTTGAAAGATGTACCATCCAGATACTGCAACCAAAGCCACCACAGACTTCACAGTAACCATCTTGGCTGCATCTGAGAATGTATCTTTGTAGTCAAATCCTTCTGGTTGCCTATACCCTTTGGCAATTAGTCCAGACTTATACCTTTCCACTTCACCAGTGTATTTATACTTCATATTTAACACCCACTTACAACCTATAAGAACTTTGCCCTGGGAAAATCAGCAATAGACCAAGTTTGATTGGCTTCCAGTGCTTAACTTTCAGCTTTCATAGCCTCAATCCACTTGGGATCTATCTTGGATTCTGCATAGGACCTGGGCTCAGCAATAGATGAATAAGCTGCAAGAGAGGCCCTGTAAGCAGGTGACAAATAGTCATAGGTAACACATTGAGAGATAGATGAGGCCGGGAAGAACCCTTGGATTGCACCACATAGTCCTCCATCCGGATGGGAGGTTTAGTCAGCCTAGAAGACCTTCTCAATATAGGTGTAGCAGCAGGTGAAAGAGACGGTGAGCATTGTGGAGATGGACTAAAGTTCTCACTTAGTGGAGGCATAGCAGCATCAGGAGATACATCAGAATGGCTAAGAGATAGAGAGGTTGATTCAGGGGAAACAAGATCCTGCAATGCTAGACCCTCAACATCTATGAACTCCATACCAGAAAATAAGGGAGAGGAATTTGTATACACATGCTTGAACAGAAATATATCCTCTCTAAACACAGTGTCTCTACTAACAACGAAGATATGGGAATGATCGTCATAGAGAATATAGCCCTTCTGGAAAGATGAATAGCCTAAATGAACAACAGGAATAACTCTAGGGTAGAATTTATTGGTCTTCCTCATGGTAGTGGCATAACATAATCTCCCGAATACTCTCAAGTGTTGCAAAGATGGAGCGTTGTGAAATAACTTCTCAAAAGGAGATGCCTCTTAAATATAACAATAGGCAACATGTTGAGGATATAAACAGCAGCGGTGACACATTCTCCCCAGAATTTGAGTGGAATAAAGGCCTGAAACCTCAGGGTCCTTTCCATATCAAGAATAGACCCATGTCTTCTTTCTACCATACCATTCCGTTGAGGGGTATAAACACAAGAGCTTTAATGAACAAAACCATACTCCTGCAACAGACCTGTTACCCGTCTATTAAAGAATTCAGTGTCATTTGCTGACCTTAGACATTTAATACCACTGTTGAACTGAGTATTAACTAGAAACAAAAAATTCCTCAAGATCACAGTATATTCTGCCTTATCATTCTTTAAGAATAGCCAGGTAAATCTAGAGTAGTCATCAACTAAGGTCATGAAATTTCTCCTACTATCATGAGTAGGAACCCCGTATGGCCCCAGACATCAGCATGTATAATATCAAAAGGTTGAATATAACAAGATTGCTAAGAGAAAATGAAATTCTGGTTTGCTTAGCAACAGGACACGCAGTACAAAAATGTTCGTTCAACTGCGTATTATGTAGACTTCCTATCTTCTTCAAAACTCTTAAAAGTGCATGACCTAAAATCTTATGCCATAGAAAAGTATCATCAAGGTTCTCAGTAGCACTCTTATTTTCGGGAGTATTATTGTTTTCAATGTGATCACTAACAATTGTATTTACAGAGGGAATAAAATGAACAACTCAAGATCTAACAGTTGCCTGGAATCTTCTCGTTCATTGGGTTTCAGAATGTAGAAACCATGCTCTTCTTTACCAACCTCATCACCTTCTCAGTGAAGAGTTCCTAAAATATACAGAAATCAGGGGAAAAAGCAACTAAACGTCCTAACTCTTTGGTAACCTTTGGGACCGACATCACCTTGAATTTGAAATACGGAATCTAGAGCACATGGTGTACTGACTTATCCTTGAATAATGAGAGGTCACAAGTGTGATTAATAGAGACATGTTCATCATTAGGAAGCTGAACTTTATTTTTGTCACCCTCTGATAGTTATTTAATATTTCTCAATAAATTCAGATTCTGAGTTATATGATTGGTAGTACATGTTTCTATGATCCAATCACTGCTCGCTTAGTGGGATATAAATGTTGTTATAATACCCGTTGTATTCGTTATTGCTGAAATTTTACCCTGTTTCCCCTTGTTCAGCATCTACAAGATCTGATTGTATTGATCTTGAGTGAAGAAAGGAGCTGAAGGAATACCGATCGGCTGCTAGAGATTGGGATGGAACTACACCAGAAGTCATCACATCTGCAATAGATGAGTCAAATGAGTGATTTCCTGAGGTAATATTGGCATTGTGTGCATATGAGCCTTTCGAATCAGGAGGAACTCCTCATTTCTTTCCCTTAAAATTAGTGGGGTAATCATGAAGCTTGTAACAGTTCTCTTTAGTGTGTCCTTTAAAATGACAATAATCACATTGAATAGATGCCTTTTTAAAATTGGTTCTGGGCTTAAAGACACGATTATAACTTTCAAAGGGGATTTTGTTACTCAGCAAGGATGTAGGCTCATCAACACCAACAGTGGCGTTATTCCTCCTCAACATTGATAATCATTTCATATACTTGATTTATGGTAGGAATTTTTCTAGTCATAAGAATTTGATCCTTAGCATTATCATAAGAAACATTTAGGCCAGTAAGAAATTGATACAGTTTTTGAAGCTGATAATGTTTTGCATTCTACTTAACCTCTGAACAACCACATGAAGAAGGAAGAACTAAAGCCTCATATTCATCCCAAAGCCTCGAGAAATACTCAGACACAGATAACAGACCCTGAGTTAGCTTTGCAATTTCTTTATGCAAGTAGAAAGATCTGGATGCATTAACTTTGTCAAGTCTATCTCGAAGGTGAGCATCTGAGGCATAGATTACAGAACTAAGTAGATTTGTAGCCACAGTATTCATTATCCAGGCCAACGTAATAGCATTACATCGTCCCATAGTTCATGCAAACTAGGGTCAAATATGTGTTTTCAACATGTTCCTCAAACAAAACCAAGTTTATTTTTGCCATACAATGCAATTTTCATGGATCTACTCCAAAGAGAGTAATCTTCAGAACCTCGAAGTTGAATTGAAATATGACCTGCACCTTCAGTGTCAGACAGATTGATGTGTTAGTATTTTGTTTTGCTGATCTAACAAACTTTTATGTAAAGAACCAGATAAAGGACATGATGTGCAGCCAGAGGGAAGCACAAAGACAGGGGGAACAATATGGGGTCCTTGTACTTTATCTGGTTAAGTTATACTCTATACCTAGTCATCAATTTTAGAAGTTTGTCATCATCTAAAGGGGGAAATTGATGGGTTAGTGTTATGTTTTGATGATCTAACAAACTTTCTGTGAAGAACCAGATAAAGGACCTAATGCATGTCCGGCATACTCATTCAGCATGAACTCAAAGAAGTCTGGGCAGTATACTCTTGGATCCACAAGAAACAGTTTAGGGACCTGATCCCTTAACCTTCCCCTGACAGAAGTACGAGTCAACTTTACAGCTGGAAAGCAATGGCAGAAAGTGACTGCCTGCACTGTGCACGAAGAAATCTGGGCAGTGTACTGTTGAACTCATAAGGAATATCAGAGGGACCTGGTCCCTTGACGGACTCACAAACGAAAGTACATGTCAACTCTACAACTGTAAAAAGTTGTGACAGAAAAGTGACTGCCTGCAACTGTACACGCTACAGTGCAGCAGTCACTTCCCATTGGTTGTGAAGTGTACTCTTAAGATATGGTACATCCTTCTTAGAATGTGGTAAGGTCTTTAATATCTTGGTTGAAGAAAAGCAAGATATTCACTTGGGTATCTACCGCCATCTTCATAGCATTGAAGATCTTCTCCATTGTTGAAGACTCAAGTGTGTCAAGAACAAGAAGACAACTCCACTACGGACCAGTTCTACAACGAGTATATGTGTGTCTTTAGTTGAGTTGTAATCTTGTGTTTTGTTCTTCATTGTAACTTATATCTTGCTTTCTTAGAAGCTTTGTTTTAGAAACTCAAAATCATAAACCATTCGTGTTTGTGTTGTGACTAGTGTAGTTATAAGTTAAAGTCTTTGTAACTAGTGAGTTACAAAATGGCTTGTAATAAGTGTATTACAAGTTAGTGTGTTGAAGTCTTTGTAAGAGAGTCATTACAAACTGCCTTGTAATAGTTGAGATTACAAGTTAGTGAAGTTGAAATCCTACCAGTGTAGGTCGTGGTTTTTGTCCCCTTGAGTTGGGATTTTTCCACGTAAAAATTATGCGTCTCTTCTATTTGCTGTCTCTGTGTAATTGAGGGAACTGGTAGAGGACCAGGTCCCTTACTATTTGTCTTTACAGTCTGTTGCTTGCGGTAGGAACTGATAAAGAACCGGGTTCTATATACAGTTTGGTGGACGTTTAGTTTCTATCAATTGGTATCAGAGCAGGTTCTTTCTAAAAGGTTAACACCTAGAAAGGATATCTAATGGCTGCTCCACCCAACTTTGAATAAGGACAATCAACCTATAGACCCCCAAGATTCAACGACCAATACTATGGTTGGTGGAAAACAAGAATGCACGACTTGATTATGGCTGAATATTTCGAGCTTTGGGACATTATTTGTGATGGTCCCTTTGTCCCTATGAAGGCTGTTGGAGAGGGAACAAAGACTATTCCAAAGACAAGAAAAGAATACAATGGTGCTGACCGAAAAGCTGTTGAGAAAAACTTCAAGGCAAAGAAGATTCTTGTTTGTGGTATTGGACCAGACGAGTATAATCATATCTCGGCATGTGAATCTGCCAAGGAAATCTGGGAAGCTCTTCAAACGGCTCACGAAGGGACTAATCAGGTAAAGCAATCCAAAATAGATATGCTGACAACTGAGTATGAACTCTTTAAAATGAAAGAGGATGAGTCCATTCAAGAGATGCATACCCGCTTCACCTCCATAATCAATGAGCTTCATTCACTTGGTGAAATCATTCCAACCAACAAGCTAGTCCGGAAGATACTTAGTGTTCTACCAGGTTCTTGGGAGAGCAAGGTTAATGCTATCACTGAAGACAAAGACTTGCAGAAGCTGACTATTGACGAGCTTATTGGAAATCTCAAAACTTATGAGATGAAAAGAAAGAAGGATATCGAAAGAAGAGAGCCCAGGAAGGAGAAGGACCTGGTGAAGGACCTGGTTCTCAAGGCTGCCAACAAGGATTCCAGTGGTGATGAATCCGACATGGAGTATCTCACTCAAAGATTCCAAAAGATGATTCAAAGGAATGGTGGCATACCAAGAAGAGGCAGTTCGAGAAAGCCTAGAAACTATGATCTATGTCACAAGTGTGGAAAGCCAGGACACTTTATCAAGGACTGTCCACTTCTGAAGCAGGAGCCTTACAAGCGCAATTCTGACAAAACTGCAAAGAGGAACTAGGTTCCTGACAAATGATTCAGCCGAAAAAGTGCAGCTGACAATGTTGTGAAGCAAGCTCTTGCTGCATGGGGAGAATCCTCTAGTGAATCAGAAGAGGGACCAGAAGCAGGAAACAATTCCATGATGGTAGTAGATAACGAGGCCAAGGCGTATGACTCACTATTCGCTCTAATGGCCCGGTCTGATGATGATGAAGAGGATGACAACGATGAGGTAAATTTCAGGGATGTTCAGAGAAATCTGAAGTCCTACTCTTCTAAGAAATTAAGGTCATTAGCAAGCGTTCTTATTGATGCATACTGCAGTTTAGTTGATGATAAGAATGCCTTGACCATAGAGTTAGGAGAAGCTGAGCAATCTAGAGATGACCTTTTGGTAGTAATCACTAACCTAGAGGAAACAATTGAGGGACTCAAATGTGAACATAGGGCTGCAAGCATAGAGAAAGGAAAAGAGGTAGCTAGTGAGAAACACATTGAGCTTGAAAAGGAACTAAATGATGTAAAAACAAGCCTATGTTGTGAACTTGAGAAAAATAGGCAACTTCAAGCTGAAATGGTTAAACTAAAAATTGATCTTGAAAAATCACTGAAATGGACCTGGTCCTCTGATGCGATCACTGCCTTGTACTTTAATAACAGTGGAAACAGGCAGGGGATCGCATTCCAAAAGGAGAAAATTCCTTACAACCCACACAGCAAGTATGTCACTGTTCCAGACAACTGGCTCTGTACCCACTGTGGGAACAATGGGCACTTCAAAGAAAGCTGCCCTGCCAGGGATCAATCAGTTTAGAAAAACAAAATGTTTGTTGATAAGAGGAATGCTAAGAAGGGACCAGGTCCCACTAAGAAAAATCGATTCTTGCCTGCATGGACTAGAAGATCTCTTATTCACCCTTTTCCTAACTACAAGGGAACCAAACTTGTTTGGGTTCCTAAATCTAACCCTTGATTCATATGTGCAGGGAACAATGAGAGGAACAGGACTATAATGGATCATGTACAGTGGATGCTCAAAGCACATGATTGGGAACACCATGGATTTTCTCTCACTAAAAGCCCTGCAAGGAGGAGATGTATCCTTTGGCAAAAAAAAGGGTACATTCTCGGTGTTGGAAGGGTTGGAAAATCACTTGAGCACTCAATTGATAATGTGTACTATGTATATGGGTTGAAGTACAGTCTCTTGAATGTTTCTCAAATCTGTGATAAAAGAAACAAAATATAATACTTGTCTAAAGTATGCACGGTCACTAGTCTAGTAACTGGTGAGGTGGTTTTGATCGCTAAAAGACTCAAGAATATCTATGTTGCTGACTTTGAATCCTTGGAAGCTGGTGATATGAGCTGCTTGAAGGCAGTTGATGATGATGCAGAATGGTGGTACAGAAGATTGGGTCATGCAAGCTTTTCTCTCTTGAATAGATTGATACAAAGGGACCTGGTTCGTGGTCTGCCTAACTCTAAGTTCAAGGAGCACAGAGTTTTTGATGCATGTGGCAGAGGAAAGTAAGTGAAGACAATACAACCTCTTCCTCAAATCGACATGAGGAACCTGGTACCCCAATTACTTCCACTGAAGCTGAATAAAGAGTTGGAGATGTTGTGCAAGGCACTCCACAGGTTATGGAAAAATTGAGAGAAACAGGATAGCACTGGGGTTGATGAAACCTAACTGAGGACCTGGTTCTCCTTCATTGGCTATGAGAGTCACACTCAGGTACAGTTAGCTAAAGTGTTTTCTGACTAAGCCTAACTCACATCAATACCGTTGCAGGTAGACACGCATGATGATTATAGAAGCTAAAGGTACGGCGTTGAACTGCAAGAGAAAGCTGAAAATTTTACAAAAACAGGTCAAGAACCTGGTTCATGTACCACAGGTTAGTAGTAATGTGTTATTATCTTGCTTTTCTCAAAAGATAACAAAATTATTTCAATAGCCACATCATCCTACTTTTCAGTGTTTGTGTGTCTGTCAGAACCCGTTCCTCTACCCCTTTTTATTATCATTCCTTCCATAAAACCCTCTCACTCCTACCTTCCTTAACGAATGAAAGAGCCTCCTTCCTTCTTGAGTCTCAGGGGGAAGAAACTCCATTTTTAGGGGATGGGGGGACTATGGTTCTTTTTGAGTCTCCGGTTCATGACACAGTTAGAGAAAAACCTGCTGGAGAACCTGATTCTCCTTCAGCAGAAACAACCCAGGAACCCATCTTATACACTAAACCCTTGGAGTCTATTCCTCCCATTTATGTACCTCTGAGGGATTTTTCGCAAGCCAGCAGTTACTCCTGAGTCTTCTTCCAAGCGACCTTCTACCTGGTTGCAAAACTTCAGAAAAAGAAGAAGAGGTTGATGAAACAAGGGAAAGTTGTGGCAGACAAGGACATTCCAATGGTTGAGGTTTATAAAGATGCTGTGGAGGAACCTAGTTTCTTAGTGAAAATATCTACAAAGGTCCAGAAGTCTATGGTTGGAGATTCTGAGGAAGCTGTAAAAAAAAAAATTGCACCATCTATGAAGAGTGGTGGTTGTTGAGCGTGAGAGAGAGAAGTCTGTTAAGAAGTCGAGAAAATGGCAGAGGGAAATTGCTAGGGGACCCGGTTCACTAAAGATCATACCAAGTGACAGTGGACTTGGGTTGGAGAGATTGCGAACTCAAAAAGTCTTGTGGGGTCGTATGTTTGACCCGGACATCTCTGAGATGGCAGGGATGAGGCAAGTTCTAGAGATAGTGGAGTTCCAACAATGGGATCATCTGTTTAGGGGGTTGTACCCACGATATATGAAAATGAAGTACAGAAATTCTATGCAACTCTCTTCACTATTGAAGGGGACCATATCTGCATGCTAGTAAATGAGATTGTCATTTAAAACCCTTGCCGCCGCCTCCTCCAAGCCTTCCTCTTATAGTGCCCTCTAGGATCCTCTCAATGTCCAGTTATCTTATGTTGTGATGTTTTGTGGTTGCTGGTTGCTTTTGTTTTTTTTGTGATGGCATGTTGAATTCCATCTTTACTGCTCCTGATGAATTTAAAAAGATTATCATCCATGAATTAGCTTCTCTCTTGCTAAGGACAATGCTTGTTTTCCTTTTACTTCTGTTTTCTATCATGTTGTGTGCACATATGGGGCATGAGTTGGCTATGTTAGACTTCTTTATGTTTTCTGTTTGTTTGTGCCTTTTTATGATGCCAAAAGGGGGAAGATGGTAATTGATAATGTGGGCAAGTTGCACATAGTCAGGGGGAACAATATGGGGATAATTGATAATGTGGGCAAGTTGCACATAGTCAGGGGAACAATATGGGGACCTGGTCTCTGTTGATAATGTGGGCAGGAACTAAGGGGGAAGCAGGGGGAAGCACATAGTCAGGGGGCACAATATGGGGTCATGGTCTCTTATCTGGTTAAGTTAGATTATATAACTGCTCATCAATTATAAAAGTTTGTCATCATCAAAAAGGGGGAAATTGATGGGTTAGTATTTTGTTTTGCTGATCTAACAAACTTTTATGTAAAGAACCAGATAAAGGACCTGATGCGCAGCCAGAGGGAAGCACAAAGACAGGGGGAACAATATGGGGTCCTGGTACTTTATCTGGTTAAGTTAGACTCTATACCTAGTCATCAATTTTAGAAGTTTGTCATCATCAAAAGGAGGAAATTGATGGGTTAGTGATATGTTTTGATGATCTAACAAACTTTCTGTGAAGAACCAGATAAAGGACCTGATGCATGTCCGGCATAATCATTCAGCATGAACTCAAAGAAGTCTGGGCAGTATACTCTTGGATCCACAAGAAACAGTTTAGGGACCTGATCCCTTGACCTTCCCCTGACAGAAGTACGAGTCAACTTTACAGCTGGAAAGCAATAGCAGAAAGTGACTGCCTGCACAGTGCACGAAGAAATCTGGGCAGTGTACTGTTGAACTCATAAGGAACAACAGAGGGACCTGGTCCCTTGACGGACTCACAGACGAAAGTACATGTCAACTCTACAGCTGTAAAAAGTTGTGACAGAAAAGTGACTGCCTGCAACTGTACACGCTACAATGCAGTAACAGTGCAGCAGTCACTTCCCATTGGTTGTGAAGTGTACTCTTAATATATGGTACATCCTTCTTAGAATGTGGTAAGGTCTTTAATATCTTGGTTGAAGAAAAGCAAGATATTCACGTGGGTATCTACCACCATCTTCATAGCATTGAAGATCTTCTCCATTGTTGAAGACTCAAATGTGTCAAGAACAAGAAGACAACTCCACTACAGACCAGTTCTACAACGAGTATATGTGTGTCCTTAGTTGAGTTGTAATCTTGTGTTTTGTTCTTCATTGTAACTCCTATCTTGCTTTCTTAGAAGCTTTGTTTTAGGAAACTCAAAATCATAAACCATCCGTGTTTGTGTTGTGAGTAGTGTAGTCATAAGTTAAAGTCTTTGTAACTAGTGAGTTACAAAATGGCTTGTAATAAGTGTATTACAAGTTAGTGTGTTGAAATCTTTGTAACTAGTGAGTAACAAAGTGACTTGTAATAAGTGTATTACAAGTTAGTGTGTTGAAGTCTTTGTAAGAGAGTCATTACAAAGTGGCTTGTAATAGTTGAGATTACAAGTTAGTGAAGTTGAAATCCTGCCAGTGTAGGTCGTGGTTTTTGTCCCCTTGAGTAGGGATTTTTCCACGTAAAAATTTTGCGTCTCTTCTACTTGCTGTCTCTGTGTAATTGAGGGAACTGGTAGAGGACCAGGTCCCTTACTGTTTGTCTTTATAATCTGTTGCTTGCTGTAGGAACTGATAGAGAACCGGGTGCTATATACAGTTTGGTGGATGCTTAGTTTCTATCACAGATGAATATACATGGGATGATTGTGATGAACTAGGTCTACATTCTGATCATGCATTGTTGGAGTAGCCACAGCAGCTGCAGGAGATTCACTTTCTTCAATTGTCATTGTAGTAATCAAGTAACAGGTTATAGCACATATCTACCTCAATATCTTTAGTTGAGTACCAAACTTCACAAAAAATAATCGAGATTCTTCCAGAGACAAAAGGTTGCCCTAAGTCACTGATTTGAACTCTGGCTCGATTGAAGAAATTCTCCATTTGCCTCTCCTAAATCGCTGAGTCAAGGAGTGTTACCCGAGCTCTGATACCACGTTAATGGAGCTCAATTATGGAGTCTAGCAAATGAGAAGAAGAAGACGAGGAACAGAGAAAGGAAGAATTCATTCTCTCTGGATTGAAATATTGTCCTACAATATAGAAAAATGAAACATAGGCTACTATTTATACACATTTACTAACTCTCTAACTTTGGCTTAATTTAATTTTAACTAACTACTGCTCACTGACAACTTTCTATTGCACTCCACTAACTGTCTCAACAAACACTCAACTTCCTCCCGTGCTCGTTCCTTACTTTCTCGTTTTTAAGATACCAATAGTGTGTTCAATTGTTCATTGCTTGTTCCTTACTATTTTCATTCTGAATACTTCTTCTAGCTTAGGAGAATTTTGATTATCCAATTGATTGATTTTCTCAACTTCAACTTTGTTGGTGTAATATTTGATTTCCACATTGTAATTCCTTTTTTTTCATTTTCCCTCCTCGTTATGCATATAAAAGAGTTTTTTCTAGGCACCACCGACCTCCTTTCTAATAATTGTTTTTAAAATCTTTGTAGAATCTTATCCATACATATTATAAGTCTCATTCTCAGTCCTCGTGTTATCAATTTTATTCGGCATAGAGATTTCTTCTCTTTTATCAAAAGAGTTACTCCATGTTTGGTCAAGTTTTTTTGGAGACTATAAATACTTTTAAAAATTAACGTGTTTGGCCAACAGAAAAAAGTATTTTTTAGCTGCAGCTGAAGCAGTATTTCTGTTGTTGAAAAGAAGTTACAAATTTTCTATTTTCTTTAACAAGTAGAAGCAGAAAATTAATTTTGTCAAAACTTAACTCTAATGCTACTAACTCAAACTTTTGGTATTAATTAGACAACAATATCAACAATAATTATAATTTAATTTAATAAATACCAAATAAGTTTGAGATTGATTGATTATATAAATTCTTACTACATGTCACACCATTTAAATCTAGTTTAATGTTATGAATAATTAATTTTTCTTACTCTAAAAGTTCTCATCATAATCAACTAACATCTTCTAATGTTACCTATGTAAATTTAAAAAAATCCTTATTGGAAAACACATTCTAACAAAAGAAAATTAGAAAAAAGTGAAGTAGAACATTCATGCAAATGGTGCCTTAACATGCTCGGAATAATGCACACTTCCACTTTCCAGCACGTAATTTTCACAAAACCTATTTATTCACAACAAGCAAAGCATTATAATAAACCAAATCACTAACTGAAATAAATCATTGGCACAATGAGAAAGCAAATACAAATTAATTCACCAACAGTTATTTGTTTGGTGCTGTTATTACTTGCCACTGAAACTGGAATTATTTACCGATTTGCTCACGGAGCTCAACGGAGAATCCAAATCTCCGACGATCTCGACGACGTCGTTGACGATGAGGAAGATGAAGCTTGGAGAGAATGGGGCCGAAAGAAATCGGCCGACTCCGATTTCGATCCGCCGCCAATGGATTTTAGCACGATGAGTCCGTCGGAAATGATGAAGCGGCAGTCGGGTCCGGTTTTTGGATTTGTCAAACTCCGACTTGGAACTCGTCGGACTCCGGTATCTCTTGCTTTACCTCTAAATTTCAATGGATTTAGCTTATATACTTAGACAAGTTAAATATTTTCTTACACTATCAGTGATAACATGTTCTGTATAATTTTTAGCACATCACATAATTAATTCACCGTCGGCATAAAACTTAAAACTCAATTTTAATTACTATGTACATTGTTACTTTTTGGTTAATTCCGAATAATATGACGAGTACTGACGAGTTAAGTTGATATTTGTACTTAGAACATTGAATCTAGTAAAATACTCCCTCAGTACCAAATTGCTTCTCGAAAGTTAATTTGAATATTTAAAACTAATTTGAATTAGGTAAATTCAATATTTTTTAATTAAAATTTAGATAGTTGAAAATTATACCAAAAGTACTATTTATTGCAATTCTTCTCATATCAATATGGTGAAAAAATCCATATTAAAATGTTGGTTAAAGTTGTCTAGTTTGAATCTCCAAACGCGAAAATTGACGTGTTGTAAGAGAAATATACCAACTGCATCTCAATCCCTAGCTAGCGGGAGTAAACTATCCAAATTCTCTCTATATCCATTCGCAGTGACTGGTGTATTTTTCCAGAGGCGAGATTTTAATTATTAGGTTTTCATGTAAAATTCTATATTCAGCATTGAAAATGCTTGGATAAACCCGACACTGGATCGACCTCCGGTACTAGCTATGGGTTCGATTGAACCTAGTTTTCTATTTAGAGCATAGTTATATTTGTGAGAACTTCTAAAATTAGTAAATATATTTTAACCCATATTTTTAGAGAATTTTGAACCTTGAAACCATAAGATTAAATCTTATATCTGCATCTGCCCATTCGGATCGATTTGGATTATAAGTAGAACAAGAAAACATGAGTTGACCAAGAGCAGACTATGGTAGATCTGGAACATCTCTTTTCTGTTTTAGAAGGGACGTTTCAGGCAATAAAAAGTTACAGGATATGGATTACTAATAGCAGCTTTTTTTCGTTAATTCTATCTCTTACTAGTTATAGAGGTCGCCAGTTCGAGCCATGGTAACAACCTCTTGCAGAAATGCAGGTAAGGCTGCGTACAATAGACCTTTGTGGTCCGGCCCTTCCCCGAAACCCGCTATACTGGGAGCTTAGAGCACCGGACTGCCCTTTTTATCTTTGACTAGTTATCCGTGTAGAGTTAAGAGTGAGATTTAGATAGTTATGGTCTTAGAAGGCAAATTATTTAGTATTAGAGTGAAATGGACCTAGATAGAATGGAACAAATGTGAAGGATTGTTTAAGCTGATCCAAACTGATTTTGGATTGAAGCATAGTTGATTGAATGGAAGGCCGTCTAGTTTACAGAGGCCTAGATAGGATTGCAAAGTAAATGTATTATTAATTGAGATCAAACTTGTTTACAGGACAAGGTTTCTGAAATAGCCATGAAATGGACCAAACTAGCAAGAACTGGAGCAATTGAGGCAAAATTCATGGGTGTCGATGTGAGCACGATCATGTTCACTATGGAGAAAGGTCAAGACACTATCGAGGTTTGTCTAAAGTCTCAAATCTGGTGGCTTATTCTGTACCTGCTACTACCTGTTGATCCTTGAAGCAAAGAGTTTGTTCTAATGGCACAAAACTATCAGGGATTTAATAGAAATTGGCTTTCCTTTTGCAATATCGACTGATTAAAGTGTACCATGGACAATAGCTTTTGTGAAAAACAGTACTCGACCATCAAACAAATATGACAGAATACATAACTGGACCCTTAAACTTGGCCTTTTTTGTCATTTGGACACTTAAACATAGAGTTGTTCCTATCAGACCCTTTAACTATACCCTTTAACTAAACCATATCTGTAGGGCTTTTTAGGGCATTAAGTCGCCAGAGCCGACGGTCAGGTTTTTCATTTTCTGAAAATGAGTTTCAATTTGTTTTGGGGCTTAATTCTTTAAGGTGGAATATTTTAAGATGTTAGAGGAAATTGTAGTACACGCGTTTAATTTTTATAAAACTTTTCCTCAGATGGTTTACAAAGTGTCTAATTGGCACAGATGTGGTTTAGTTGAAGGGTCTGATAGGAACAACTCTATGTTTAGGTGTTCAAGTGACAAAAAAGACCAAGTTTAAGGGTCCATTATGTATTCTGCCAACAAATATCAGAACACTTGTATGATGGATTCAAGGCTTTAGTTTTGCTTTAAATTTTAGCCCTCAAATGCATCTTTGTTGCATGATTTTACATTATTCAGTTGATTTTGGGACGATGTGTTAGTTGGTATTTCAGAGAGAAAATTTGAGAATCTCTTATTCCTCCATTTTGCAGTTGAAAGAGTTCTTGTTAAGCCAACCAGAAGCATATGAGGTTAAATTAGGGGACCAACTTTTTCGAAGATCAGGAGATCCTCCTTTCGAGGAAGCATTTGAGAAGATCCAGAGTGAGAAAAGTAAAGTGGATCATACCAGCTCAAAAGAGAAGAATAGGCATAATGAGTTGTAATAACCAGAAATATTCTAATCAACAACTAATTTTGATCAATTATATTCTAAGGTGTATTATCAGAAGGCAGGTGAACATGGCTAGCATCTTACACAATCTCTTTCTCTTAACATTTGATACTGTACGCATCCATTTATATCAAAGAATTCTTTTGATTTTGATCAATGAACATTGTGCTGGGAATTATCTGTTGTTGGAGTAATGAAAGCTTATAAGGGAGTGTATGTTGTTCACCAATTATGATGGGATTGTATTTAATTAGAACAAGCTAGTGTAATTTAACTGGTTCACCAATTATGATGGTCTATTGGAAACCGCATCTCTACCTGCATTAGGTAGGGGTAAGGTCTGCGTACAAACTATCCTCCCCAGACCCCACCTGGTGGGAATATACTGGATTTGTTGTTGTTTAGCAGGTTACCTTTCTTATTTCTAGGTAGCTAGTTCTACTTATTATAGGCAGCTACCTATAATTATCTCTTAGGTGACATAGAAGTTAAAACTCATTATGAATTATGAATGGAGGTATGGACCTTTGGGAGAGCATTCTCTAAATCAGGAAGATAAAACTATTTTTATTCAAACACAACATAAACCATCCCACAAACTAAATTGTGTATACATTGGGATGACCAGGGCTGGCAAGATGCTGAATACATAATTTTGGAATAAGATTACGGGCATCGGATGATATTGCAGCAGAACCTCTCTTTTGATAAAAAAAAAATGCAAGTTAATTGGAAGAATACAAGATCATTTCAGCTTATTGCTGAAGTCAGAGAGCCCAAGAAGGCGAATTCTGGGAATGCGGGCAGCTTCCTCCCTTTCCTTTTGAGTATTGTAACCCCAGTCCCCTGCTTCCAGAAAATCAGATCAGCAATCAGTACAACATAGCAATTAACCAACAAAGGTGAACAGAAAGGAAAGGAAATGAATTAGTATGACATATATTAGAAGCCAAGAGAGTATGATAAGTCACCTAGATACAAGTTCCATCCATCCAACTCGGACTCTTTAATCACATTCTTTAAAGTAGCAAGTCGGTCTTCCACAAAGCTGATCAATATTGAGAAAAGTGGACGCACTTAATTTCACGCAACCAAATGGCTATCCAAAAGAAGTTTTGAGTAGTTCTGATCCTATAAAAATCTTACTGTAGGGTCAGACCCTGGTGTTCTGGCATTTCCTGAAGTAGCTTGAGCACTTTTACTTTAGGGCTGATAAAAAGGAAGTACCACATGAGCACGAGTATGGGCTTGAGATAAGCAACACCGATTGATCGTGTCTCTTGATACTGCAGTTAGCTTAATCCAACCTCACATGCATAAAGTAAACTTACCCTGTGCCCAGACCATATATCCTTTCAGCTGGAATAGTTATCCCAGCAAGCTCTCTAAGTAATGCATCTGCAAAGCGGCTCTGCAAATGGAAGTGGAGAATAAATGTCAGATTCAGAGTATAAATATTAGATTCAACAGTTTAACTCAACGCTCAAAGATTCCAATTCCTCATTCCTCAAGAACTAGCTAAAGATTTAAAAATAAACATCTTTTACGCGTGGTGACCATTTCAGGATAAATTAGTTTGAAATATATTTCCTTTAGGTGTGCACATTCTAGCAAACCTGCTTCGTAGTGACTATATAGAGCTTTGAACTTGCAAATTTCAGTGCATCAGGAACTCCAGGATAAAACCTGTAGAGAAAACAGTAAAATATTTAGTATTTTCCAATTCAGTAAATATTTTGCCGTGATATAGGTGATTCTAAGAATGACAATAATATGAGCAGCAACCAACTTATAGTTTCGTGTTCAAAGTATAAATGTAGGTGACCAATATAGTATTTGTCTTTCTGTATTTCTTTATGTTCATTAACGGATTACAAATTAGCGAAGAGATTAGAGCTTATCAGGACCCTCAAGTGGTTGATTTGATCTTATAAACATGATCAACAACTAGACTTACCTGTTTGCACCAATCCAAGTAGCCAAATCATTGTCCATCCATTCATCTCTAACCTTACCAAAAAGATCTATAAGAAAATCCCTGTCTTCATCCCATTCTGCCATTATAATGGGTTTTATCTTTGCCCAGTTCTCAAGTATTCCCTCAACTGTTAGTCCCTCTGCAACCTATTACGTTAAGACAGCCATCACCTCGAGAAATTTAAAGATACATTTACTAAAATGAATAGATTTGTGTCATCAAATCCAAGACACTTCTAATCTTTTTTCTTGTGTACCTACCGAAGACTTGCGAATTGAAGGGATTCTCGTCTCTAAGAGCAACCTCACAAGTAAAAGATTTTCATATCCAGTTTCAACCACAGGTCTAACCTGCAGAAAGTTTGAAGGTTTATCACTTCTATATGAGTGTAAATTGAAACACAATTAGCACCCGTATATGGATCTCAAATATGATTGGTACTTTAGTAGAAAATAGTACCCTCGCTAACAAATGATTTACTCTAACAAGTTTGAGATGATTATTGGACACATTCACTTATTCAAAAAAGTATCTGTGCGATCATAACCAAATGCTATTCAAAACACTTCTGCTCAAGTTATTTAGGGAATGAGAAATTAGTTCTAAGAATGTCAAATATGCAGCCAAGGAAGACTAAGTACTATATGATCAGGTTGACAAAAAAGGGAAAAAATTCATATACAATGATTGCAAAAACAGGAAAATCCGGAATTGTTGTAGCAATGTATTGGTTGTAACCTCACTCTGCACAACTTAGATGGATAATTCAAATACTACCTAATTTCTCCTCTCTACTTCTGTTCCCTCCCCTAACTCACAAGGTACCCCCCAACCAAAAGATAAATAAATAATAAATCAAAGGAAAATCCATTGCTGAGAGTCAAAAGCATGAAAATTTCGGAGCACCATCAGCATTACCAAGTACGAGACACTTATGAGTTTGAAATGCACACTTCACCTGGATTTTGCTACTCCCTCCGTTCCAATTTATGTGAACCTGTTTGACTGGGCAAGACTTTTGGAATTTGTGGTCCTAAACAAGTCAAAAAGGGGCCAGAGTATTTGTGTGGTTATAAAAGCTTCTCATTAAGGGTAAATTGTAAGTTTAAGCTAAATTGTTTCTAAATTTAGAAAGGGGCCGTTCTTTTTGGAATGGACCAACAAGAAAATAGGTTCACATAAACTGGAACGGAGGGAGTATTTCATAGCACCCAGAGTGATCATCGGTCCATTGACGACATCATTGATTCAACAGTTCACATGATTATACACACACGACAAACCAACACAGCAAAACTACAAGCCAAGGCATTCATCCCAGATGGATATGCTGAGAATATTTATCAATAGACTTACGACAAAGCCAAACTCATGTAAAGTGTGAACTGAACTGGCGATGACATTATATTCAATGTGTGATTCTTGCACTCTTGAGCTCTTTATAGTAGTGACAGTTCTCATGGAAAGAAAGTTTGTTTTTCTGTCAAAGAAGCATGCTTAACACAATCTATATCATAACAACATTATAGTCGCGTCGCGTCTAAACTAAATTAATGTAACAGCTTTCAAAATTAAATATGGAAACAATGTGAAATAGAAACATGAACAAGACTCATTCCAATGTACCTCGAAAAGGAAATGAACAAAGAAAGAATAATACTTTGACAAGCGAACACAAAAAGAGAAAAGAAAGACGACAACAACAAGTTGCAGTCCAAAACAAGTTTGGGTCAGCTATATGAATCCTGGCTGCTCACATTACTCCAATGTTATGCAAATACAAATAAAAAGTAACAAAAGTTGTGTATATTTTCTGAAAAGCATAGGAGCTATATAAAAAACAAAAAAAGAAGGGAAAATATGAACTTTACCACATGCATTTGATCAACAATCCAATCTTCCAAAGAAGCGTCCACTCCATTGAATAGACTGGGCCATCTCACTTTAGCAGCCTTCAAAACCAACAAAATTGAATATTGGGAAGCAAAATGGGCAACGAATTTGTAAGTAAAAAGATATATGACCTTAACAGCAGAAAGAGAGCTCTCTCCACAACTGTCACAGAGAACTCCGTCAAAATCTAAGGCGTACAAATCCCCCATCGCCCTGCGCCTGTGGGATGAGTTTAACACCCGCCAATCAAATTTGATCAAATACTTGGGGACTCAATTGAACATTTTGATTTATTTGTAAGAAGATCTTGTCGTTTTTTAGTCCTGATCCGACCCGGAAGACAGACTACTACTTTAGTCATTTGATAATTTTTTAGACGGAGTTTTAATTTATGTCAGCTATGGTTTCATTCAACATAAAATTTAACAAAGACAGAAAAAGTTCTGAAATTAGTGATCTTAAATATGGCACACAGTTATAAGACTTTTGAGATTATAGTTAATATGTTCGTACAAGTCAAATTGATTTAGCTTTGAGAGTTGGTTAACTAAATAATGATATTAAAATAATTTGTTTAAAAGCGAAGGAAAGGAGGACAAGTAAGATTGAATTTAAAATAAAGTTGGATATCTTGACTTCACTTGGCGATCCATCTATTATATCCCTCGCTAAATCTTCAATGAGTTAAAATGCTTCTCAGAGATATATTCATCTACTCTACAATGTCTAACAAGAATTCGGTAATTATACGTGTTTACCTTAAAATTTGGATAACAATTAAACTTATAATGTGATTTTAAGGATGTGTGTTATGAAACAATAAAGAACAAGAACAATATTACAGAGAAAGAAAGAGAGGAAATTCTTATTGAATTTTGGGATGATTTACAATGGGGTAAGACCCCTCTATTTATAGGGAAAAAGTTACTTAACCACCAAGTAACAAACCCTAGAATCTCTCTAGAATATAGACATTCACCATAAATAAGGGAAAAAGAGTGCAACGTGCATTAACTCTCCCTGATGAAAGCATCAATTCACATCCTTGAGCCTTCGCATCCCAATCTTGTGTATTAGCTTCTTGAAGGTTGACATTGGTAGAGATTTTGTGAACAAATCAGCAATATTATCACTTGAACGAATATGTTGCACACTAATATCACCATTCTTTTGAAGATCATGTGTGAAAAATAACTTTAGTGAAATATGCTTTGTCCTATCTCCTTTTATGAATTCTCCCTTCAATTGGGCTATGCATGTTGCATTATCTTCATATAAGATCGTGGGTAGTTTGTCACACTTCAAACCACATTTGTCTCGAATAAGATGTATTATAGATCTCAACCACACACATTCTCGACTTGCTTCATGAATAGCAATTATCTCAGCATGATTAGATGAAGTAGCCATAATTGATTGCTTAGTCGATCGCCAAGATATGGCAGTACCTCCACATGTGAACACATAGCCTGTTTGAGATCGAGTCTTGTGTGGGTCAGATAAATACCCAGCATCGGAATAGCCAACAAGATCCGGACTGCAATTATTGCCATAAAATAAGCCCATATCTGTAGTCCCTTTTAGATGTCGTATATGTGTTTGATTCCATTCCAATGTCTCCTTGTAGGAGCAGAGCTATATCTTGCTAAGACATTAACTGAAAAAGTTATGTCAGGCCTTGTAGTGTTAGCAAGATACATTAGTGCACCAATTGCACTAAGATATGGTACTTTAGGACCAAGTAACTCTTCATTCTCTTCTTGAGGTCGGAATGGATCCTTATTCACATCAAGTGATTGAACAACCATCAGAGTACTTAATGGATGCGCTCCATCCATATAAAACCGTTTCAGTACCTTTTCTATGTAGGTAGATTGATGAACAAAAATTCCGTTTGCCAAATGTTCAATTTGCAAACCAAGACATAATTTTGTATTTCCGATATCTTTCATCTTGAATTCTTTCTTTAAATAATCATGTCACGACCCAAACTAATGGGCTGCGACGGGTACTCGGTACCTTACTCAATCGAGTACCAACATAACGTATCGTTCATATCATTATATCATAGGTAAATGAATACGAACTTATACATATGAAGTACGGTCCTATAAGACCCAAATAACCACTCGTGTACTAAACATGGGCCGACAATGCCACACAATCTTTTACGTACATGACATTTGTCTACAAGCCTCTAAGAATATATAATTTCCATAAAGATCGGGACAAAGTCCCGCCATACCAAACAATACACGTCTAAATCATACTAACCAAACAAGCAACTCCGAAGCAAATGGAGAGCACCAACATTTCCACTGAACCGATAGCCTACTTGTAGGGCTCTCGACCTGTCTATCGGGACCTGTGGGCATGAAACGCTGTGTCTCCAGGCAAAAGGGACGTCAGTACGAATAATATACCGAGTATGTAAGGCACATAAATAAGTACATAAAAGACATGGAAGAGATATAGAGTAAATGACTCAACCTGTAAATCTGGATAACTCTGTAAATCATGAAATACTTCTAGTATCATGCATATGCGTATGAATGTCCTGTCATGCATAGGTACATGTGTTCATAACATCATCAAGCCTCTGAGGGCATCCCATCATATCATCTCGGCCACTGTGGGCAAAATCATCAACGTATACCAGTTGATCAGGTGGTGGTGCGTATATAGCGCCGTAACCTTTTCCCATATCCCATATACATATATAGATATACATATATACGCGTATATAACGCCGTCCGAGTCATGGGTCAATGTACATGTATGAATGCATGAAATGCATAAGAAATACGCTAATAAGATTTTCTCGGAATGCCATAAAACTCAGTATGCCTTTCAGATAAACTTTATCAAATACCTATTTTTCTGAGATCCATGAACAAAAGATAATAATAATTCACATGGGGAATCAAGAATATAAACACCCCGAGTATTTCTATGAATAGAGTAATTTATGGAAACCGTGCGTTTGCTCGTTTCTTCTGTATAATTTGGATCATGCCAAAAAGAAAGAAGGGGGAGCCTTCACATACCTGAGTCGATTCTCTTGAAAAAACTTATACCGTACTCCCTTAGAATTGCAAAAATTCCGTTGCTATTACGTAGTATAACTTTGTATGAAATCTCACATTTTTTAATTCTTGAAGATCCATGAAAGCTCATGTTACTGAATTTTTTGAAATGAAGCTCATGTTATTGAAATGAAACTCAGGCTATTGAAATGAATATGATGTTCACGTCCAGTGACTTGGAGTTCCAAAATGAATACTTTGAAGACTACTTGAATGAGTTCAATGTTAGTTATTTCAGTGTCTTGCTTGGTAGGCCCCACTTTCCTAATGACTAAGCCATAAATTCTTCCAATTGTGGCACCAAATTTCATGACTCAAGAGTCACTTAGTTAAATCTTGTAATGCTTCCACGTTTTTAGCTCATTTTATCCAACAATTAACCACTTAATTTCTTGATTAATTGGTTAATCCCCCATTAACCAATAATTATCCAATTAGCCACATAATTAGATATTATCTTAAATTACTTAAAATATCACTCATTTTTAACACACTTTGGACAACTTACTTATTATGGCCATGTGGTACCTTATATGACACTAGTCCATAAATACCGAGTATGATAGCTCGGACCGTATTTTATCCCAACTTGTCAAACTTTGACAAAAATTCATTTTCTTTGACTTGCTTCCCCTCTCACCTTCACGAATTTACTCATCACTTGTTTGAAATGGCATAATCCTTATAATCTCCAAATAATGTTTTCCTTGGACTGATCAATTTCCTTACAAAAAATTCAATGTACAATACTACAGGGTGCAACATCGTCATAATTTAATACTGCGAAGCGTAACATCATCGTAGTGTAATACTGCAAGGCGTAACATCATCGTAATGTAATATTACGGGACGTAGTATTGATGTAATATTGTGGGGCGTAACATCATTCCCCCCTTTGGAACATTCATCCTCAAATGTTGACTGATGCTCTTATCATTTTAATAACTTATATCTCTTTTCAATACCTTAATACTCTCCTTGTCATTTAGGCCTATTTCTCACGCCACGACTTGTGATCGAATTCCTTCCACTCTCGTAACTGTTGCTGCCTTCTGTCATGTCGTCTCTACGATAGTGACCTTGTAAGTGTGCCTATGCGACTCTTCTCTCCTTTTTCCTCTAGATTTTAGTCAATCTATAGGCCTTACTTTGTAAGCATATACAAGGTGTAATAGGATGCCTTTCTGGGCTTCTATAGGTGTACTGAAGTTCTTCGCTCGACACTTTGTAGAACTTGCGACTGTGGCTATATCTTATTTCATAGACCCGGTTATTCATTCGTATGTCTTTACTGGATCTACGTAGGTCATACTATACCATAATTCTTACTTCAATTTATCTTTACTTAGGTATGCTACCAAACTCCCGGTCACTTTTGTTGCTTATCCTTTAGGTATAAATCTCAGTCCTTTAATGCTCCTTCATTACCGTTCATCCTAAGAATGATGGCCTAATCTCATGTCATACTTTGTAACTTGTATCTGTCCATTGTTGATTCACCTCAATGTTGATCTACAATCCTCCACTTGAAGACTTGAAACTTCTTACGTAATACATTGCCGCTAGGGCTTACATTGCATAGAGGAATATTTGAAGTGATCTCCATAATCGTATTTCATAGTGTCTCAATGTGATTTACCTTATGGGGGGGTATCCTAATCTCGTGTCGTTGAAATCTTTTCTCCTTCTTTTTTTTCTTCTTCAAATCATTATTCAAACGAAGGACCAAACACGTCATCCTTTATCTGTCACAATTACACCCTCATTTTATTACTAGGTCAGCGTTTCGTTTCTTCTAAATGCTACTAGTCTTAGACTCTTTTGAGCTCATTTAGGATATACTGAGATTAATATAATTCATAGAATTCATCAGCTTTCTCTCATTTTTGTGGGCTTAATCCTGAGGGCTTATCCATTCTTGTCACCTTCTCACTCGCCCTTTCTTATCCTTACTCCTGTCTTCCTACAACCTCGTCGCTCTACCATACTTTAGCTTGTGACCCATACATATCCATTTATGCTACTCACAACCCTCTTTCAACTTTCTTGCACCATAGATTTCCTTATGTTATTCTGGAACATCAAGAAAAACATCACTTCGTCTCTAACTTTTCTTTATTATCTTAAATAGACCTCTTGGTACCTAGAAACCATAGGCTATAAGATATGCCACTGAAGATGCCGCTATCATTCCTGGATATTGAATTCCCGCGCTTTTAGTCTTCTATCCTAAGTATGGGCTATTCACAACCTTCTGCATTTGAGTATCTCGTACTTTGTTCACCTTTACCTTACTTACATTAATGTCTCGCATCACATCTTCTATCTCCTTCATGACCGTCCTTCCATATAGGTAGAATTCACATCTATAACTTGAACTTCTATTATAATACTTGCACTCTTTTTTTTACATGATTCATTGTGAGATTTATACTGGCTTCTTATGAGGCTGGTATTCTTCTAACTGGACCTCTGATATTAGGAGTGACTCTGCAATGTTCTCAGTCACTACGTCCATAATTTTCTGGGTTTAATAATCAAACTCCTGATTTACTTAGTTGATGTAACTCTTTAGTTTCCTCTTTCCTCTAATCAAACTTTATGTAGACTTAAGCTATCTTCCGATTTGTGACTCATGATGTTAGTTATTACTTTTAGCCTTTCATGGCGCTATGGAATATCCATGATACAATCCTTTAGCAATTCATTCCTTTGTTTAGGACCCGGGCTTAACTCTTCCTTTTAACCTATATCGGAACCTTCTACGACTGTATGATTTGCAACATATATGCCGCATGGATAATACTCTGAACCCTTAAGTGTGTTCATAACGTAACCAACTCTGGATCATTGATCGAATAATTCCTTTCTTTCCACCTTAGCTTTCTTTAAACGTAAGCTATTAGTTTTCCTGGTCTTTCTGCCCCCTTGTTGCGTCCATACTTAGCTTATCTTAGTGCCCACACATATTGAAATTCCATACAACTCATATGATCTTGAATATCACTTCTGATTTTACTCCATGTTCATTATCCCCGGTAGGTGCTATTTTCTTATGTAGTCCATACAATGTTGTTGTGAGAATGTTATTATAAGACATTCCCTCCTTAGGTCATTGAGATTAGATTGAAGCCTTCTTCCTTACTTTCTCAACTAGTCTTTCATTATAGTATTTGGGGTGGATCCTCTAACTCTTGTAAGGCTGCGGGCTTATCACCTCGTATGCCTGACAGAATTTTCGATGTTCTTCCTTGCCTATAATTACCCGTAGTTACTTATCTTCACGCCCTTGTGCTTGTAGGGTTACTCCTAAACTAATATTTTGACTGTCTTCACGGTAGCACTTTCTTTTATCCCCGTAACACTATTACCGTATCTTTAACTACCTCGACTCCTATTTGAATATACCTCAAGTGTTATAATGACATTATTGCGAGGCTGAATCCTCCATGTTGGGGGTTTACAACATTTATCTTGCATGATCTGCTGACTTGTCTGTAACTTCTTGTGTAGTCATGACTAGGCTCTTCCTGAATCAACTACTAACTACTCGTCGACCCATTCTCATATCCATATTCTACGTAATCTCTCTTGGTTTATTTCCTTTGTCAAACTTACCTCTTGCACTGGCTCCTTATTTATGAATAACCTTCCGGGAAGAAACCCTTACTTCCTTTTTCTGACGTCGTTCTTACTTAACGTTCTAGAATCATAACATATCTGTAGGATTTGGATAAGTGCAATCTTAACCCCTTTCTTAGTCTTATCGCATTCTTCCTTTATTATTCCATAGTTACTACAACCACTTAATTCTGACTTAATTCCACATAACTTCATATTCCCCCCTTTAGGGAAGTATTAATATTTAGTGCTATGACAATCTACCTACAAATACTTTTCCTCTTCATCATTGGTGTCTTCTCACACTATCGATGACCCTTACTCGCCTTGCGAAAATCCTTCTGTACCAAGGATAAGGAAATTCCTTACTCGCGCGAGTGGCACTTAGTGTAACTGGCACACATAGTCC
Organism: Nicotiana undulata; assembly: GCA_005239495.1. Classification (NCBI taxonomy): domain Eukaryota; kingdom Viridiplantae; phylum Streptophyta; class Magnoliopsida; order Solanales; family Solanaceae; genus Nicotiana; species Nicotiana undulata. The sequence goes on from ML253526.1 coordinate 130,239, forward strand.
CTTAAGCTTAACTTTGCTCACATTGCTTGCTTTAGGGAAGCGTATTCCTGAATGACCATTTTCTGAATTTCTCATGAATCTTCTTCCGCTGTCTATTCTATTATCGCTGGAACGAAATCTGAAACTCTTATGATGACGACTATTATCCAATAACTTAGTCCCTAATTCACGTTTAGTTTATCTTGTTCACCAGCCCATACTGATTTCTATTATTCTCGGGTCTAAGTTTTCCTTCCGGTAGTTGCATTTGAGTCACGAACTTATTTCTCGAAGTAAGGATATGACTTTATGGCCTATACTATTTTTTTGTCTCAAGTCCTGTCAACTCTCGTCTTTTCCTTCACTTGACTATAGACTCTGTAATACTATCATCATTTTTACCTACCGTTGTCACCCATGTACCACATCTTACTCTTAATGCTTTATTAGCTCTCTTCTTATTTCCTGCTAACATTTCTATCCATCATTTATTCTGAAAACTTCAACAAGACATTCTTTTGCTTTTATCTCCCGTTTGCTCCATCCACTGGCTCTTCGGTTGCCTAGCATTATTTCTCTACTAGGGACGGGAGTCATACTAAGATAATATTTATCATTTCTAAGTTTTCAGTACCTATCTTTGTAGCACTCATATCTAGCTGTACTATTTTAGAGTGCACGATCTAGGTGTCTCACAAGGAGATCCATTTTCACCTTTGTAATATCCTTCGGAAATGTCAACTAACATAAACAATCCATTTACCATTTTGGGTTACCCTAAGCCCAGCCGGTTCCCGATATTCGTCCTTCTCTTAACTATTTCTGTTAGCTCCCATGGAGCATAATTGAGATGGGTGTGACTAATTGTACATACCTCTGTTACAATTGAAGGTATCTCGAAATGCTTATATTTCTTTGCTTGAATTGTAAATACTGTTCAATCTTCAATAACTGGGTACCTCGTACCCTTCTTCACCTTGCTTCCTTTACTTGCTGAAACTTGTGTCTACCTTCCGATTCTCTTATTCCTTTTTACCGCAAGAGTGGATAGACATTCTTGCCTTATGGATCTTTATTAAGAAACTTACACGTCTTAGTACACACATGATCTGCTGAATACCTCAAATTTATCCATCAGAAGCATGATGCAAAAATCGAGTTCCTCTAACTAAACTCTTCCATAGCTATATCTCTTACCAACCGTCTTTCTGGATGTAGGCATCGTCGTATCATAAATAAGATAGAGTTAGGAAATTGAGTTCTTACAATTGAGCTCTATGACACGATCTAGAGTAAGAATAAAGAGTGAAAATCCTAAATTCCCTGTAGTCTCCTATTTATAAGTGTGGTGCACGACACACCCATAAACAAGACTCTACCACACACGGCTTGTAGACTCCCTAGGACAGAACTGCTCTGATACCACTTTTGTCACGACCCAAACCAATGGGCCGCGACGGGTACCCGGTACCTTACTTAACCGAGTACCAATATAACGTATCTTTCATATCATTATATCATAGGTAAATGAATCGGAGTAAAGCATTATGGAATACGAACTTATACATATGAAGTACGGTCCTATAAGACCCAAATAACAACTCGTGTACTAAACATGGGCCGACAATGCCATACAATATTTTACGTACATGACATCTGTCTACAAGACTCTAAAAGAATACATAATTTCTATAAAGGGCGGGACAGAGTCCCACACCAAACAATACACGTCTAAATCATACTAACCAAACGAGCAACTCCAAAGCAAATGGAGCACACCAACATTTCCGCTGAACTGATAGCCTACTTGTAGGGCTCTCGACCTGTCTATCGGGACCTGCGTGCATGAAATGCAGCGTCCCCAGACAAAAGGGACGTCAGTACGAATAATATACCGAGTATGTAAGGCACATAAATAAGTACATAAAAGACATGGAAGAGATATAGAGTAAATGACTCAACCTGTAAATCTGGATAACTCTGTAAATCATGAAATACTTATAGTATCATGCATATGCATATGAATGTCATGTCGTGCATAGGTACATGTGTTCATAACATCCTCAAGCCTCTAAGGGCATCCCATCATATCATCTCAGCCACTGTGGGCAAAATCATCAACGTATACCAGCTGATTAGGTGGTGTTGCGTATATAACGCCATAACCTTTTCCCATATCCCATATATATATATATATATATATATATATACACGTATATAACATCGTCTGAGTCATGGGTCATTGTACATGTATGAATGCATGAAATGCATAAGAAATACGTTAATAATATTTTCTCGGAATGCCATAAAACTCAGTATGCCTTTCGGATAAACTTTATCAAATACGTATTTTTCTGAGATCCATGAACAGAAGATAATAATAATTCACATGGGGAATAAAGAATATAAACACCCCTAGTATTTCTATGAATAGAGTAATTTATGGAAACCGTGCGTTTGTTCGTTTCTTCTGTATAATTTGGATCATGCCAAAAAGAAAGAAGGGAAAGCCTTAACATACCTGAGTCGATTCTGTTGAGAAAAATTATACCGTACTCCCTTAGAATTGCAAAAATCCCGTTGCTATTACGTAGTATAACTTTGTATGAAATCTCACATTTTTGAATTCTTGAAGATCCATGAAAGCTCATGTTATTGTATTTTTTGAAACGAAGCTCATGTTATTGAAATGAAGGTCACGTTATTGAAATGAATATGATGTTCACGTCTAGTGACTTAGGAGTTCCGAAATGAATATGATGTTCACGTCTAGTGACTTAGGAGTTCCGAAATGAATACTTTGAAGACTACTTGAATGAGTTCAATGCTAGTTATTTCAGTGTCTTGCTTGGTTGGCCCCACTTTCCTAATGACTAAGCCACAAATTCTTCTAATTGTGACACCAAATTTCATGACTCAAGAGTCACTTAGTTAAATCTTGTAATGCTGCCACATTTTTGGCTCATCTTTATCCAATAATTAACCACTTAATTTCTTAATTAATTGGTTAATCCCCCATTAACCAATAATTATCCAATTAGCCACATAATTAGGTATTATCTCAAATTTCTTAAAATATCACTCACTTTTAACCCACTTTGCACACCTTACTTATTATGGTCATGTGGTACATTGTATGTCACTAATCCATAAATATTGAGTATGATAGCTCGGACCGTCTTTTATCCCAACTTGTCAAACTTTGACAAAAAATCATTTTCTTTGACTTGCTTCCCCTATCACCTTCACGAATTTACTCATCACTTGTTTGAAATAGCATAATCCTTATAATCTTCAAATAATGTTTTCCTTGGACTGATGTCAATTTCCTTACGAAAAATTCAACGTACAATACTACAGGGTGCAACATCGTCATAATTTAATACTGCGAAGCGTAACATCATCGTAGTATAATACTGCAAGGCGTAACATCATCGTAATGTAATATTGCGGGGCGTAGTATCGTAATATTGTGGGGCATAACAAATCAATTGCCTTTTGGAGTTCTATAGGAGTTCCAATAAGGTTTGTGTCATCAACATATACGGCAAGTATAACAAATTCCGATGTTGTTTTCTTTATAAAAACACATGGACAAATGGCATCATTTATATAACCTTCCTTTAATAAATACTCACTAAGACGATTATACCGCATATGTCCTGATTGCTTTAGACGATACAAAGATCTTTGTAATTTGATTGAAAACATTTCTCGGGATTTTGAATTATGTGCATTAGGCATTTTAAATCCCTCGAAAATTTTCATGTATATCTCATTATCAAGTGAGCCATAAAGGTAGACGGTAACCACATCCATTAAATGCATGTTAAGCTTTTCATGGACAACAAAACTAATGAGATAACGAAACGTTATAGCATCCATAACGGGTGAATATGTCTCTTCATAATCGACACCAGGTCTTTGTGAAAATCCTTGTGCAACAAGGCGTGTCTTATATCTTTGTANATAGTATCATGCATATGCATATGAATGTCATGTCGTGCATAGGTACATGTGTTCATAACATCCTCAAGCCTCTAAGGGCATCCCATCATATCATCTCAGCCACTGTGGGCAAAATCATCAACGTATACCAGCTGATTAGGTGGTGTTGCGTATATAACGCCATAACCTTTTCCCATATCCCATATATATATATATATATATATATATATATATATATATATACACGTATATAACATCGTCTGAGTCATGGGTCATTGTACATGTATGAATGCATGAAATGCATAAGAAATACGTTAATAATATTTTCTCGGAATGCCATAAAACTCAGTATGCCTTTCGGATAAACTTTATCAAATACGTATTTTTCTGAGATCCATGAACAGAAGATAATAATAATTCACATGGGGAATAAAGAATATAAACACCCCTAGTATTTCTATGAATAGAGTAATTTATGGAAACCGTGCGTTTGTTCGTTTCTTCTGTATAATTTGGATCATGCCAAAAAGAAAGAAGGGAAAGCCTTAACATACCTGAGTCGATTCTGTTGAGAAAAATTATACCGTACTCCCTTAGAATTGCAAAAATCCCGTTGCTATTACGTAGTATAACTTTGTATGAAATCTCACATTTTTGAATTCTTGAAGATCCATGAAAGCTCATGTTATTGTATTTTTTGAAACGAAGCTCATGTTATTGAAATGAAGGTCACGTTATTGAAATGAATATGATGTTCACGTCTAGTGACTTAGGAGTTCCGAAATGAATATGATGTTCACGTCTAGTGACTTAGGAGTTCCGAAATGAATACTTTGAAGACTACTTGAATGAGTTCAATGCTAGTTATTTCAGTGTCTTGCTTGGTTGGCCCCACTTTCCTAATGACTAAGCCACAAATTCTTCTAATTGTGACACCAAATTTCATGACTCAAGAGTCACTTAGTTAAATCTTGTAATGCTGCCACATTTTTGGCTCATCTTTATCCAATAATTAACCACTTAATTTCTTAATTAATTGGTTAATCCCCCATTAACCAATAATTATCCAATTAGCCACATAATTAGGTATTATCTCAAATTTCTTAAAATATCACTCACTTTTAACCCACTTTGCACACCTTACTTATTATGGTCATGTGGTACATTGTATGTCACTAATCCATAAATATTGAGTATGATAGCTCGGACCGTCTTTTATCCCAACTTGTCAAACTTTGACAAAAAATCATTTTCTTTGACTTGCTTCCCCTATCACCTTCACGAATTTACTCATCACTTGTTTGAAATAGCATAATCCTTATAATCTTCAAATAATGTTTTCCTTGGACTGATGTCAATTTCCTTACGAAAAATTCAACGTACAATACTACAGGGTGCAACATCGTCATAATTTAATACTGCGAAGCGTAACATCATCGTAGTATAATACTGCAAGGCGTAACATCATCGTAATGTAATATTGCGGGGCGTAGTATCGTAATATTGTGGGGCATAACAAATCAATTGCCTTTTGGAGTTCTATAGGAGTTCCAATAAGGTTTGTGTCATCAACATATACGGCAAGTATAACAAATTCCGATGTTGTTTTCTTTATAAAAACACATGGACAAATGGCATCATTTATATAACCTTCCTTTAATAAATACTCACTAAGACGATTATACCGCATATGTCCTGATTGCTTTAGACGATACAAAGATCTTTGTAATTTGATTGAAAACATTTCTCGGGATTTTGAATTATGTGCATTAGGCATTTTAAATCCCTCGAAAATTTTCATGTATATCTCATTATCAAGTGAGCCATAAAGGTAGACGGTAACCACATCCATTAAATGCATGTTAAGCTTTTCATGGACAACAAAACTAATGAGATAACGAAACGTTATAGCATCCATAACGGGTGAATATGTCTCTTCATAATCGACACCAGGTCTTTGTGAAAATCCTTGTGCAACAAGGCGTGTCTTATATCTTTGTACCTCATTTTTCTCATTCCTCTTGCGTACAAAGACCCATTTATAGCCAACATGCTTAACATCATTAGGTGTTTAGACTACAGGCCCAAAAACTTCACGTTTCGCAAGTGAATTCAATTCTGATTGGATTGCTTCTTGCCATTTTGGCCAATCAAGTCTTTGTCGACATTCTCCAACAGATTGAGGTTCAAGATCCTCACTATCTTGCATAATGCTAGATGCAACATTATATGCAAAGACATAATCCACCACTATATCCAATCGACTCAAATTTGTCTCAATATCAATTGGATTTATTGATAGTTCCTTATTTTCTTGAGTCTCGGGCTCAGTGGTTTCCTCATGAATCTCAGAATTTATTAAATCGTGGATTTCTTAACGAGACTCTTTCATAGTGTCATTTTGATCATTTATTTTCCCTTTTCTAAGATTTCGATCCTTAGAAACTAATGGTCTGCCACGTTTTAGGCGTGCTTTTGACTCATTAGCTATGACACTACAAGATTGTCCATTAGGGACATCAGTATGGATTGGAACATTCTCTGCAGGGATATGTGATTTTGTTATCCTTCTCAAATCCATAAATGCGTCTGGCATTTGATTTGCTATTCTTTGAAAATGGATAATCTTTTGCACCTCTTTTTCACAAATAGAGGTACGTGGATCAAAATGAGACAATGATGGATTTTTCTACAAAATTTCCCGTTTGGTTTCACCAATTTCTCCCCCTAATTTTGGGAAAAGTGTCTCATCGAATCGACAGTCTGCAAATCGAGCAGTGAACAAATCCCCTGTTAATGTTTCGAGGTAGCGAATAATGGAGGGCGATTCAAACCCAACATATGTTCCTAACTTTCTTTGGGGACCCATTTTGGTGCGATATGGCGGTGCTACAGGCACATATACTGCGCATCCAAAAAATTTTAAATGGGATATATTAGGTCCATGACCCAAAACTAATTGCAACGGGAAATATTTATGATAATTTGTTGGTCGATATGAACTAGCATTGCTGCATGAAAAATGGCGTGACCCCAAACAGAAGTGGGCAGACTCGTTTTCATGAGTAACAGTTTGCTATCAATTGCAGACGTTTAATTAAAGACTCAGCAAAGCCATTTTGAGTGTGAACATGAGCTGCAGGATGTTCCACTTTTATCCCAATTGATAAGCAATAATCATTAAATGCTTGGGATGAAAACTCATCAGCATTATCAAGTCTAATAGACTTAATTGGATTATCGGAGAATTGCGCCCGTAATCGAATTATTTGTGCCATTAATTTTGCAAACGCGAGGTTGCGAGATAACAATAGGCACAGATGAGACCATCTAGAGGATGCATCTATTAAGACCATAAAATATCTAAACGGCCCACTAGGTGGGTGAATAGGTCCACAAATGTCCCCTTGTACACGTTCCAAAAACGCAGGGGACTCAATCCCAACCTTTGTTGGTGATGGTCTTATAATTAACTTTCCTTGATAACAAGAAGTGCAAGAAAATTCATTATTTAAAAGAATCCTTAAATTCTTTAATGGATGCCCATTTGAGTTTTCTATAATTCGTCTTATCATAATTGATCCAGGGTGTCCCAATCGATCATGCCAAAGTACAAAAGTATTGGAATCAGTAACCTTATGGTTTACAATAGAATGTGCTTCCATTGCACTAATTCTTGTCCAATACATGCCACAAGATAAAGATGAGAACTTTTTAATAACCCTCTTTTGGCCGGAGACATTCTTGGTAATGATGAGATATTCAAGATTATTCTCATCTATTGTCACAATATGATATCCATTTCGGAGGATATGTTTAAAACTCAACAAGTTCCTCTTGGACTTGGAGGAGGACATTGCATTCTCTATGATAAGTATTGTTCCCTTAGGCAGAGTTATAGTAGCTTTTCCAGAGGCTTCAATTTACTACTACCAGAAATTATAGTAACATCTGCCATACACAAACTTAAATGAGAGAAATATTTCTTCTCTTTGAATATTGTATGTGTCGTACATGAATCAATTAAGCAAATATTTTTACAATTAAACATTGATCCAAGTTTGCTTTGTGAGGTATCCATATTTGCTTCCCATGGTTTGACATACAAAATAAATACACGAATAAACATTAGTATTTTCAGAGAAAAAGAAAAGAAACAAAGTTAAATTTTTCGAGCGAATTCTAATTATAATACAAATAATTAAGTAGCTAAAAATAATATAATTATAAGTACACTACACATGTGATTAATACAATTACAACAAATTTATTTACATATGTAAGTTATTTACTTTTGTATTTAATAAAGAAAACTTATTATTAACGCAACAATAAAAACTGAAGTTTATTATTAACGTAACAAAATTTGTTATGTGTTAATATTAACTGAACTATGAGAGAATACGCAAAATTTGTTACGTATTACTATTAACTGAACATTGTAATCATAGGACTATATTCTGGTCACCTAACATCCCACGAATATGGTCAATTCACAAGAAAAGGAACTAACACTGTTGAAACGTAAACTGCTCGCATTGACGAAACCACTTATAGTCAACAACTTATAATGCCAAAGAAAAAAAATCATACAACTATATTTAATAAAAAGGAACTAACATTGTTTCATAAAATAAATAAAATTAATGACTACTGCTCAGGTAAAGAACTATGATTACATGATGTTTATTCATTAACTACTACGAACAGGCAAAAATAAAGATTAAACTACTCAATCATCTTTAACCACGGATCCATCACCGATCAAGTGGTCTATTTCAGGGCGCTCAAAGAAGTCTGCCACATCTAAGTGGGTGATGTCAAATTCATTGCCATAGACAAAATTAGCTTAAGGGCCTTTATTATTTAGATATGCTTGATAAAGCTCAACCAAATGTCTTGGTACACGAAAGTTTTTTGCCCAATGGCCTTTTCCACCGCAACGACAACATTCGGTTTCTGAACCATTTGCCTTTGGCTTCTCATATTTTCCTTCCACTTTTGGTGGTTATTTTTATTTGGAGGGTGATTAACACCAGGAAAATTTCTTCCTTGTCCACGGCCACGACCACGACCACGACCATTAATAGGGTCATTAATAGGGCCATGACCTTTCGCACGCTTGGCATAATGGGAATACACCTTATTCACTTCAGGCAATGGTGTAGACCCAGTGGGTCGATTTTCGTGATTTCTCATGAGCAAGTCATTATTTCGCTCAGCCACGAGGAGAAGAGAAATCAACTCAGAGTACTTCTTGAAACCTTTCTCTCGGTATTGCTGTTGCAAGACCATATTGGAAGCATGAAACGTTGTAAATGTTTTTTCAAGCATATCATAATCAGTGATAGTATCTCCACAGAGTTTCAATTTAGAAGTAGTTCTGAACATTGCAGAATTATATTCAGAAACAGACTTAAAGTCATGCAGCCTCAGATGAGGCCAATCATATCATGTTTGTGGAAGAGTGACCAACTTTAAGTTGTCATATCTTTCCTTTAATCCATTTCACAAAACAAGTGGATCTTTGACTGTGATATATTCTACTTTCAACCCTTCATCAAGGTGATGGCGCAAGAAAATCAAAGCCTTAGCACAATCTTGGGTAGATGCTTTATTTTTATCTTTAATGGCGTCTCCAAGACCCATTGCATCTAAATGGATTTCAGCATCCAAAACCCATGTCATATAGTTCTTGCCCGAAATTTCAATGGCAACGAACTTTCTTTTCATAATGTTAGTCATAATTAAAAAAACAAAAGAGGAGAAAAGTTATGAAACAATAAATAACAAGAACAATATTGCAGAGAAAGAGAGAGAGGAGAAAAGTTATACCTTAATCTTCTCAAAGAGCTTCTTGAGACGGTAGAGTCTCGTGCTGATAACATGTTATGAAACAATAAAGAACAAGAACAATATTGCAGAGAAAGAGAGAGAGGAAATTCTTATTGAATTTTGGGATGATTTACAATGGGGTAAGACCCCTCTATTTATAGGGAAAGAGTTACTTAGCCACCAAGTAACAAACCCTAGAATCTCTCTAGAATATAGACATTCACCATAAATAGAATTCTATTTATAACAATATGTAATTTCACCTAATACCAACTGATAAATAGGAAGATTAATAATAAAATAATAATCAAATAGTAAAGTAAAGCAAACCAATGTTTGAACAAGACTCAGTCCTCGAGTTAGAGTACCCTCGAATTGATTAGTGCAAGAACAATTTAGAAATATAACAAGCTGATGAACAAGAATGTAAGCGAGAGAGAATTATATTGCTTTTTTATCTCTGAACAATGTGTGTTACAAATGATTAGAATTCCCCTTTATATAGTAGAGAAATTTTACTTATGGTATAACTCTAATTATACGAGGAAATCCCATGATTAGCTGATTAACCGTTTTTGATTTGATCCGTTCCGAGATTTACGCCATGATCCTCAACCAGTCACGGATATCTCGCTTTTCTGTTATTTTACTATCTCTTATCTTACTCGGACTCTGTTTCATTTGGCTTCAATTGTTACCAACCTCGATCTCGAAAAATACTTCGATTTTGAACTGGGTACCTTATCCTCGTGGTTTAGTCGAAGTCGACCTTCGATGCAACCTTCTGGTCTCGGTCAAATAGTAAAATCATATGGGCCCGGTTTCAACCGTATAAATATAGTTCCCTCATTTTTTGGAGTGTAATGACAAGAGACGAATTGAGCCTTCGATTTGTTTTACCTCGACCAATTATGACGTCTTCCCCATGACGTAAGCGGCGTAAATGACCGAAACGTCCCATCAGTACAGTTCCCCAAATCATTAATGAGTGTCAGTTGGTGGTCGGCCACTAGTGCTTTTGAACCGTTGTCATAATTCCCATAAATAGGCCCTCTCCTCATTGATTCAGAATTTGCTTTCACTTTTCTCCTAATCTTCAAAGCTTTTACCTCTCCTAAGTTCTTTTCCTTCTAGAAATCTTCAGGTTTCGCTATTAATCTTTTCTCTAACATCAAGTTCTATCATCTTTTTTCTTTTTCAAACTTAAACGAAAATGGAAAAAACATCGAAAACGGTACCGCAAAAAGAAGTTGCTTCATCTTCTCAACCCGCCAGAGAGAAAACGTCGGTGGAACCCCGCCTTGAGGAGTGTATTCCCGGGGGTGTGCGTTAAACTCCGACTTGAAACCCAATAAGGCTTCGTCGGTCCCAGGTCGGTGCGAGCCATGTCGAGATATATCTTCTCGATAACTGAAGGATACCTCGAGAAAATAAATAAAGACTGCAACTGGGGGGATAAAGAGGTGGTGATCCCAACCCCTGAAGAGGACATAACTACCCATGTGAAAGGGTTTCTAAGTGTTTGCACTTACCCTTTCACATTGGGTCCCCTTGGCCCCGTCATTGTCGACTTCTGGCAGGTGGGTCGGGCCCGACCCGAGTCCGCGGGCTAAACGGGCTAAATAGGCCGGGCCGCGGGGGTTTGGGCTTGGGGGGCTTTAGGCCCGTGGGGGGCCGGGTATTGATTTTGGACCCGTGAGCCCGGGCCCGGCAGGCTGTCCTGGGCCGGGCCGGGCCAAGCAACCCCAACGGTCGAAAAATTAATTTTTTTTTGTTTAAAAAATGGCCAACGGTCAGAATTTTAAATTCTAGCCGTTGGCCCCTTAAAATAGCCGTTTGGCTTGTTTAAAAAATAGCCATTTGGCCCCCAAACTTTGTTTTAACCCCAAACTTTTTATAATTACACTTTTTTCCTTTTCTCAACTATAAATACCCCCTCATTCTTTCATTTTTACTCACAAAATCATCAATCTCTCTCTAATTTTCTTCTATTATTGCTTACTTTATTATTGCAAATTGTGAAAAATTGTGAAGTTGGTGAATTGAAGTATTCAAGTCTTCAACATTATACAATTTTCAAGAAGTTGTTCGTCAATTCGGTAAACTCGTTCCAACTCTTATGTTTTAATATTATAATTTTGTTTGTTTGTTTTCCTTATAATTAATCTTTTCTTTGAAAAAAATGTTTGGTGGTAAGGAAAAATCTAAAATTGGTTAACCTAGTAGGAAAGCTACTACTACTACTCCCCCGGCTCCCCGACGTAGACATATTACCCGTCCTCCCCCACCTATTATTCTTGATAGTGATAACCCTTGTTTTCAATTTACCGATAGTCATTTTATACATGATCTTACACCAGGTTCACAATTAAATTATGAACATATGAATTCTCTTTATGGTAATCCAACTAACTATGAAAATGATGAGGAAAATGATGATTTAGATGATACACCTACTAGTCCTGTTGTTAACCTAACTGATAATAATCCAAATGATGCCCTGGATGACCCTCCTGTAGTAACCCCTACTTTTAATAGACAACGTGGTAAACGGGCCGAAACATCTCTTGTTTGGCATTTTTTTACTCAACTAAAAGATCAAAATAAGGCTAAGTGTAAAACTTGTGGCCTCTTGATGTCTCATAAATTTAATGACCACCGTGGGGGTACGGGTAGTTTGAGTAGACACATACTGAAACACCCTGATGCTAAAATTAAATTTCAACAAATGAAAGCTCAGCAAGAGGGGACAAGTGTAGGTACTCAGGTTAACCCTAGTACCAGGTCAAATCTAGTTCAACCGGAAATTAACACTGTTACCAGTGGCATTTTATATTACGATCCAAATAAAGATTGTGAAGAATTGGCAAAAATGGTTACTGTTATGTGCTTATAGTTTTCCCTCTAACCCTTAATTTGTCCATTATATTAGAAGAATTTTTAATCCTACTTATAAAGGATGGCCTCGCACAACCGTAAAGTCTGATATTTATAAATATAAACATGAATATGAACAATATTTGCGCTATTTATTTACTCATATTAGTAATCGCATTTCTATTACTACTGATATTGGAAAGAGTGGTAATAACTGTGATTATTTAACTGTTACCACTCATTGGGTTGATGAGGAATGGATAATGCAAAAGCGCATTATTGCTTATAGAATAATTACTTCTAGTCACACAGGTAAGTTTATTGCTAAGACAGTTAATGATATTTGTAGATATTTTTGTATTACAGAAAAAATAATGGCAGTTTCAATGGATAATGCTTCTAGTAACACTAATCCTATAGGCTATCTTACAACTACACTAAGTCTTGCATTTAGTAATATTTTCCATGTTAGATGTATTTGTCATATTCACCATTTAATCATCGGTGATGGTTTGAAAACTTTAAATGCTGAAATTGCAAAGGTTAAATTCGCTCTTCATTGGCTGTTTTATACAAACCGTAGAAGTAGAGTTAGAGAATATTATAAAAATGTGATGAATTTGGCCTTAGATAAAGAAAGGTTCCTAAACCTTGTCCGACTAGATAAAATTACTTGTATGAAAGTTTAGTTGTTGCATACGAATATAGAAACCCAATAAGCGCAACGTATAATGCTCGTGTTGGTGGTGATGATGATGATGATGATGAT
>ML253529.1:0-12649 GCA_005239495.1 Nicotiana undulata
AATTGCCTTACATAAAAAAAATTAAAAAAAAATAGGCCGGACCCGTTTAGGCCCGTTTGGCCCACGGGCCCGACCCGCTTAGCCCGGGCCCATGTGGGCTTAGGCCCGTGGGGGGCCGGTTCCACCCGCAAAGCCCGGGCCCGCAAAGCCCGGGCCCCGTTTGGCCCGGGCCCGGCCCGTTAGCCACCCTTAGTCCTTGAAGTAAATAGTGTTAGAATATGTGTTAGGAGTGTTAATATGGTCAATTTCATTGCTAATTAATATTAAAAGGTGAATTTTTTAATATGTGTGAAAACATCCAAAAAATCACTTATTTTGGATCGGAGGGATTATTAATTATGTTAATCTCAAATCTATATCGCTGGCAAATGAAAGTTGCGGATTACGCTCTTTATCTCTCTAAAAGATTTTCTCCTCCTTCTCTCAATGAAAAACATCTCAGCAGGCCCCCCCCCCCCAANGATTACGCTCTTTATCTCTCTAAAAGATTTTCTCCTCCTTCTCTCAATGAAAAACATCTCAGCAGGCCCCCCCCCCCAAACGACCTGACCAAATTACTGGGACAGCAACAACCCAGATAAAAATCCTAACCCCACCACCGGAAAAGCAACTACAACCATAATACCACCAGAAAACACCCAACACAACTCTTCTGATATCAACCACACACCCAATTTCGCTGATAACAACCCTCCAAAACATCCAGATCACTAAACAATCCTCCTATCCAAAAATTTTGACCAATTTCGACCAAATCCAACCCAGAAACAAGCAAACGAATGACCTTAATAAAGAACCTCAACAGACCATGCAACCACAAAATGACAAACAAATACCCAACCCCATCACCCCTAAACAGCAAAATGAAGGAATTCAAGGGAGTAATTTCATCAAAAATAAACAATTGGTTTCTAAACCAACATTTGCCGCTATTGTCCAATCCAACCTCAAATCCTCCGACAATGGCACTATGGTTGAGATTCAACATGGCACAAACCTTGGTAAACCGGCGGTGTTCTTCAAGGCTGAGGATTATTTCGTTAATCTAGCAAAAGAGTGCAGATTCACAATCATAGGAAGTTTTATCGAGGTAAACCATCCATGGATGAAATTAGGAAGACCTTCATTAGGCAATTCCAACTCTCTGTTTCTGTCAAGCTAGCTTATTCGATCCTAAGCATGTATACCTGGATTTTTCCAATGAGGTTGACTACAATCACGTCTTTGCTAAGGATTACATAGACATTGGCGATGCCCCAATGAAAATCCTCAAATGGACTCCGGATTTCAGACATGAGGAGGAAACGTCCATCGTTCCTGTTTGGATCCTAATTCATCAACTCCGCATCTCTTTAAATGGAATATTGTTTCTAGACTCGTGCAAGATTTAGGGGTGGCTGTGTCTCCAGACTTGGCAACCTATTCCAAATCCATAGGCAATGTAGCAAAGGTGAAAGTGGAAATTGATCTTTTAAAACTTAGACTTGATCAAACTTGGCTTGGTTATTAAAGACTCGATTGTACTGATGATGGAAAGTGGATTGACATTGAATATGAAAAGGTCCCAAGCTATTGTTTGTATTGCAAAATGCAAGGGCACTATGAAAGCCAATGCAGAAACAAGATCAGAGATGAAAGAATAAAAGATCAAAAGGAAGCCTTCAACAAGGAAAGGGATAAAAAAAGGGAAAAACCAAAGGAGGATGAATTTCAAACAGTCCTAAGAAGATAGGTGCCAAAGTGAGGTTTCAAAACTATAATCAAATGGAAACGCCCAGCAAACCTATTGAACATAAACATGAAGATCAAAGATCACATGAAAAACAACTCCAGAACCACCAAACTGTAAATCAAGTTCAGAGAGGTAAGGTAAGAAATGGAATTGTTATCAATGAGCCACTCGAGATGCAAAAGACTACCATGATGGAAGAAGTACCAGGTAAAGGTAAAAACAAAATGGATGAAAAACAGTCACAGCAACAACCGGAGGAATGAACAAACTACCAACAAGAAAAAAAGGTCCAGTGTTAAAAAAAAAAAAAAAAAAAAAAAAAAAAGAACCAAGACAGCATTAACTATGAACCTCAAAATCAGGATACTACTATAGAAAAAGGCCAACCAAGTAGTAGGAAAACAAACACTATTTACAAACCATCGGAGCAGGACAGTGGCAACAAAGAAGACAACAACAACTCAACCGACAATGCTCAAAACAGTGGTCCTTCTGCCCATGAGAATATTTCCAATGGTGAGAACACCATCAAACTCATCGAGGAGGAAACAAACAATAGAAATGTATCGGAACACAACAACAACAAAAATAATCATGCAATTGATCCAGGAGAAGCTCATAACAACTATCTAAAGCTTATTAGTGGTACCATATTGGAAAAAGATCATGAAAGTGAAGACATGTATATTTCCAACAATACTCACATGGCAGAATCATCCTATGAGGATGACAGGGATGAGGATAGCGAAGAAGATGGTGATTATGAGGATGATATGAGCACTGAAGAAACTGATGAATTCGAAAGTGTTGATAGCAAAAGCCTTCAGAATGAAGATCAACCATTGAACCACACAACTGAGGGACATGCGACCCAACTAATTGATACTTTAAGCTCTAATGCCTTAGTAGAGGTTAATATAAGTTCTGAAATTGATAGAATTGTTGAAAGAACTCACATGTCTCCTAGAGGTAGAGGAAGAGGCGGAAACAACATCAAGAGGGGCAATAGCAAACCAAGATGAAGGGGTGGAAGACTCGACTATCAACAAACTGTGGTTACACCACATGAACAAAACCTCTCAAATTGATTAATGATGTTTAAATCCTTATACTGGAATATTAGAAGCATCACCTCCAGTGGTGCTTTTGATAGACTTAAGCAAATTATCCGACTCTAACAACTCCCTTTCATTGCTATTAGTGAACCTTTTCATAATGTAGGCCATCTTGATAAGTTCAGATCTATGCTTGTCTATGATCATGCCCATGCCAATATCAATAGTCAAATATGGATTCTCTGGAAGAATGAACTGAATTGTAATGTGGTGGAGGAATCAGATCAACAGGTTACTTGTACCATTGAATGGATGGGAACAAGAATCCTTGTTACCTCTGTTTATGCAAAGTGCGATGTAGGTTTGAGGGAACATCTCTGGAATAACCTGAGGGATATCTCTCAGAATTATAAGCTCCCTTGGTACATTGCTGATGATTTCAATTGTATTATTGATCCAAGTGAGAAGCAGGGTGGCAACACGCACAAAATGTCCAAAAGCATGCCTATGATACAGTTTATCATGGATTGCTATCTTATTGACCCAGGCTTCTCAGGCTCACAATTTACCTGGTGTAATGGGTGGACTCCTAACAGAAGAGTCTGGAAAAGTCCTGATAGGGTGATGGTTAACCAAGAATGGATGAACATCTATGACTCCACTAATGTTAACCACTTGATTAGAATAGGATCCGACCACTCACCCCTCCTCACCTTTGCTAAGAACACATCCCAACCCACCGTCAAATACTTCAAATTCTTAGATTTTTGGACTGACGAGAATGAATTCATAGAGGTGGTAAAATAAGCTTGGGACATAGAGGTTCATGGATCCCCTATGTGGAAATTCCACTTGAAACTAAAAAAATACTTGCAAATTTCTATCACATTGGTCCAAGACTTCTATTGCAAATATTTTTGACAAGGTCAAGGATCTGGAGAGGAAGGTGGAAGAACAGGATCACACAACAATTACAAACAACACTGATAGCAATAGAACTGATCTTAACCGTATAAATGCTCTTCTTATCAAGGCCTATAAAACTGAAGAGTCTATTTGGAAGCAGAAATTAGGGATGAAATGGTTTGTGGAAATGGAAGTGAACTCTAAATTCTTCCACTCCATTGTCAAGGGTAGAAGAAAGAGGTTAGATCTTAAAAAGATCAGGCTTAGTGATGGCACCTCGATTGAAGGAGATGAACATATTGCAAATGAAGCCATATCCTTCTTTCAGAAACAATTCACTAGAGAACATACAGATTCCAATTTTTCTATCCTTAATTGTGTTCCTAAATTTATCAATGACATTGACAATGCAGGTCTTACGGCCATGCCTACTATGGAGGAAGTGAAAGCTATAGTATTCTCCATGAGTCCATCTAGTGCTCCTGGACCTGATGGTCTTTCAGGGATAAATGATAAATGATTTCGTTGTAGGTAACAAAATCCCAAAGGACATGACTCACACATGACTAATCCTCATTCCAAAAGTGGATAACCCCCAAGCTTTCAACGAACTAAGGCCTATTATCCTTGGCAATTTTTCCTGCAAAATCATATCGAGCCTAATGAACCAAAGACTAAGCCCTTTTATGAACAAGCTTATCTCTCCTTATCAAACAGGTTTTATTAAAGAGAGATCTATCACCGAAAATATCATGATGACTCAGGAAATGGTTCATAATATTTTAAAACCTTCTACCCATGGAAATGTGGTCTTAAAGGTGGACATGGCTAAAGCATATGATAGATTCTCATGGGAGTACCTTTGCAATATTATGAGGCACTTTGGATTTAATGAGACTTGGATTGATATGATATGGGGACTTACGTCTAATATCTGGTACTCTATAAATATCAATGGGAGTAGACATGGGTTCTTCAACTCCTCTAGGGGACTAAGACAAGGGGATCCTCTATCTCCCTCTCTTTTTCTTATTGGAGCTGAATTTTTTTCAAAATTAATGGATTCTTTAAATAATCATGCTTTCATTCCCTTTTCGATAGAAAATCATAATCCTATTATATCTCATTTATGCTATGCTGATGACATAATTTTGTTTTCTTCAGCCGACCCTGAATCCTTGAAGATAATGATAGAGAAGATGGAGATTTACGAGAGGATCTCAGGACAACTAGTAAATAAAGCCAAATATGGTTTTTATGTCAACTTTCAATATGATGATATAAGAATCAACCAAATCAAGCAGATTACTGGATACATTTACTTCCAATTTCCAATGCAATACCTTGGATGCCCTATTTACACAGGAAGGAAAAAAGTTGTTTATTTTAACAACATGGTGGCTAACATAGCAAAAAAACTCCAAGGATGGCAATGTAAATGTTTAACCTATAGTGGCAAAGCTATGCCGATTAAATCTGTTTTGCAGGCTATCCCACTTCATATTCTATCAGTGGTTCATCCTCCCAAAACGGTCTTCTACCAGATCGAAAAAATTATTTCTAACTTCTTTTGGGGTATGGATGGTAGCAAAAACAAGAAGCACTGGATTGCATGGAAAGACATGTGCTCTCCAACTGAAGAAGGGGGCACTGGCTTCAGATCTCTTAAAGACACATGTGATGCCTTCTCTGCTAAGATATGGTGGAAATTCAGAACTCAAAAATCTCTTCTCAAAGACTTCCTCGAAGCTAAGTACTGTAAAAGGTTCCACCCTATTGCAAGAAGAAAAGCTCAGGGTCAATCTCATACATGGAGAAGAATGATGGACATCAAACAAAACATGGAACCTTATATCTCATGGAGTCTTGGAAGAGGGGAGATCTCCTTCTGGTGGGATTCTTGGACAGAATTTGGGCCTCTAACTCACTTGGCAATTAACAACAAGACTCCAAAAAGAACTATGGTTAAGGATTTCTACCATCGGGACACTTGGAACCAAAGTAAACTGATGCGAGCGCTCCCTTTGCACGTGGTCAATTATATCAAAGACATCACATTCCACACGGAAAAAGAAGACAGACCTATAGGGACACCTGATCCCACTGGACATTTTTCTTGCAAATCTGCATGGCACACTCTGAGAACAAAGAAAGGAACTACTCTTACAAGTACGAATACTTGGCATAAAAAGCTTCCTTTTAAAGTTTCCTTCTTTATGATGAGGTTTCTAATGGATAAAGTAGCAACTGATATTGCTATTAAAAGATTTGGGATAAATATAGCTTCTATATGTAACTGTTGTCGCAATAACCATTATGAGGAATTCACTAACCATTTGCTTAGTGATAGTCATATTGCAAATTTAGTCTGGGCTTTCTTCTGTAACTCCTGTGGTATCAGACTGGTCCAATGCCAGGTAAGAAATAGAATTATGAGGTGGTGGTTGACTAAGCCCAAAAATGAAGTCCATAAGACAGTTCTCCAATGCATACCACCAATCATTTGTTGGCAAATTTGGAAGAATAGATGCTCCGCTAGATTTGACGAAAGGCGGATGTCTCACAATCACATCATCCAACAAGTGATCAGAATGATAAATATGCTCATCAATGCGAGGTTCCCAGATCTTCATCTCCACAACCTGTGGCAGGACACCTACACCAGAATTGAAAACCTTTCCCCTGATATTCAATGTCAGGTTGTTTATTGGTATAAACCTCCAACGGGATGGGTTAAACTTAATGTTGATGGTTGTAGCAAAGGTAACCCAGGATCGGCAGGAGGTGGTGGTCTCATCAGAGATCATCAAGGACTTTTAATTGGCGCTTTTGCAGAATTCTATGGTGCTTGTAGCTGTAATATTGCGGAAGCAAAAGCCATGATGTGCGACATTAAAATGTGTATTACTAAGGGCCTTACAAATGTTATAGTTGAATATGACTCGATGATTATCCTTAACTTGATCAAAAGGATAAGGAAACCTCCCTGGAGATTCAAAGATACCATTAAGCAAATTCAAAACATGACCAAGGATGCTAATTTTATCTTTTGTCACACCTTGAGAGAAGAAAACAATTCTGCTGACAAGCTTGCTAACCTGGGCGAAGAATAAAAAACGGATGCTATCTTCAATGAGGTTGTATCATTACCTTTGAATGTTATAGCTTCAATGAAGTTAGAAATGGACGGAGTCCCCAACCTCAGATTCAGACAGAAGAAAAACAAATTCGTTATCAATGACTCCACCTAACATCAAGTGTTTGTCTCTCACCTTTTTGTATATAGCATCTTCCAATGGTTTTCCGAGGATGCACACATTCCTACTCATACAACCAATCTACTTTTGTTCATCTGTGTATTATAGGATGGGTTGTGTTTCCGATCACACTATCTTGGAGGCCAAGGCCTATGTCCTCCTCCGAATAATTACTATTTTTGATATATATATATATATATATATATATATAGGTTGGAGTCACGCCTTAACTCCTCCATCATGATGATGGAACAATAAAGTTAAAGAAAAAATATCGCTGGCAAAATCTTGTCATACGATCAATTCTTTACTTTTATTAACTCCATAGGCTTTTTTCAGTAAAACTTCATGGAATGAATCTGTTTCAAACATATTACGTATTTAATAGTTAGAATCTAACAGATATCATTTATAAATTTTATGTATTGATAGTGTAAAAAAATATTTTGAGTTCAGATCAGTTGCATGTAATTATTTTTTCTAGGATAAAGATAGTATTATTAAGACTCTTACATTATCTTTTCCTTTAGACAAAATACTGAATGAAAATTAATCGAACTGATATTGAAGAGAAATTTAAATGTTTTGAAACAATTCAATATGATTAGTGTTATGCACTTTCCAATCTCTTTTTCCATATGGTGGTTAAATTAATAAAATTTTATTGTTTTTCTGCCTAACATTTTGGCTAGTAGCCTTTCTCTCCCTTTCATCCACTTATCTCACTTATACCCTATTATACTCCCACACGTGTCCCAAACTGATCGAGAGAGCCTTATCCACAAACAATTGTAATTAGAAATTTCGAGCTTGAGTCTTGAAATGAGAAAAATACTGGTAACAAGTGCTTCTTTTTTTAATTTAATAATAAGTCAAAAGTGTGAGTCCGGATTAATTGCGGTTCCAAAATTCCCGGGAAAATGAAATGAACTTCTTTTCGTAAGGCAAGAAAGTCGCTTAAGAAAAGTAGAAGTCTATGCACACTAACCGAATCTTTGGGGAAGGATAAATTGGCCTTTTCTCTTCTCCTTTCTATATCGGACACGGATAAAAAACAACAAAAAATAAAAATAAAAAAACCCAACTCTTTTCTTATATCCACAAGTTTGAAGTCTGTACACTAATAAGGTATGGCCCCTTTAATTATTTTGTACTTTTCTTTTTAAATTTATTTTATTATTAAAATAAGTCATCAAGGCAGACAGCTGATGGTATATATATTTAGCTTGAAAACAATACTTGTACTCCTCTGTCTTCTTGTAATAATCTTCATCCTGATAAGTTGTTTTTAATAATTAAAAATGCCTAAAATAGTCTTAGATTTTAGTGCATCTCAACTTCTAATATTGCATTTTTGGAAACTGAGGATCTATCCAAAATAGCATTCTTGCCTTCTCAAGACTCAAATAAGGGCGTGTCTACATACACACTATTCTTCTCAAACTCCACTCGTGGAAATTCACCAAATATGTTCGCACCAAAATGTTGTGAAAACAAGTTTAATTGTTTTAAATGATTTATGGTGTTAAATGTTGACAATTTAAGAGCCACAATTCTCCATTAAAATTATCAAGTGCTTAACAAGACAAGTAATAATAGGCTTGACCGAAAACGAATAATATCACACAATATTAAAGAACTTTTTTGTGCTGTCTTGGCCAACAATATAAAAAAACTTAAATTAGGTGATTAAACTATAATCTAAACCAAACTTTTGTTTGTAATATTTGAATAGGAAAGGTTTACTTCTTTGAAATCATTATTCATGAAACATCACTACCCCTTTTTACAAAATTGAAAAGAGAAAGTATTCCTAGAATTCTTTCTATAAAAAGAAATAAAAGGATACATCAATAACTTTACAAAAAATATAGAGGTAACAGAACCAACCAATTAGAAACAAAGAAAAAGGTATGGATGAGTGGTTGATAAATCACTTGCAGTGGTGGGCCTTAGAGACGGTGTCAATATTTGAAGTTTATGAGTTAGAAAATATAGTATTTTTAAGTTATTGAGTTCTAAATTTAATAATATATACATATCAAATGATCATTTCTTAAAATAAATACAAGGTTTGGATCAAAGTGACTGAGTTCAGTCCAACCAGCACTATCAGTGCGATCTTTGCCCCCGATGGGTCTTGTAGATTCATGTGAACCAGTAACTTTTCTGTACACCTTTTATATATATATATATATATATATATATATATATATATATAAATATTTGACAACAAACTCAGTTATTATTGTATCTTAACTTAATATTGTTACAAGAACTCACACAATTTATATTTTGGATCGGCGTCTGATTCAATTCAGACTAAAACAACCCCATCAGGGCTTTGAAGTAAAAACCACTCGAATGAGTCAAAATAACAAACTAAAATACCACCTAGCCTACCCCTTCCTTCAAGCAAAAGACTATTATATTTTTATCATTTTCATATTAATCCTTTTACAAATTAGCATAGACAACTCATTCCCATTACAGTATTTATATATGCAAATACAATATATCTGGGCAGTGTTTTATAGTTGACATGAAACTTAGTCATATAACACGTATTTCATTTAATATGTTGTTTTGAAGTCAAGAAAGGAAACGTGAAAGAGAGGTTAGAATTGAAGCAAAAGCAATAACACTAATAAAAAGGGATCAAAAAAATGAAATGAAAACAAAGAATTTCAAGATGATGAGTAATCTTCGAAGTGTTGGCAGTAGTGGAAGAACTTCAACGTCTGCGGACGACAACGTTAACGACGAAGATCAAGAGATGACAAAGATGGCATTGGCTTCATTTCAAGCAAGAGAAGAAGAGATTGAGAGGAAGAAAATGGAGGTGAAAGGAAAAGTTGAGTCTCAACTTAGCCGTGCTGAAGAAGAAACTAGACGTTTGGTTCGTGTTTGGGAGGTAAAATAATTACTATAGAAAATTGATTGGCAGACTAATTTTATTCAGTTATTATTATTATTTTCAAATCTATTTTTACTATCTTTAATTAGTGGTAAGACAGATAATATGAACCGGAGGTAGTATTAATTATGCAATGATCATGAGAATGAAATGTTCATTTTTTTTTTTAATTTTGTGATTTTTTATTTCATGTTAACAATTTTGATATTTTATAAAAGGAGCTTGAAGTGTTAACGGATCCAATGAGAAAGGAAGTTGCAATGGTACGCAAGAAAATTGACGTGGTTAACCGTGAAATTAAGTCACTTGGACAGACCTGTCAAAAGAAGGTATTTGCTTGCTTCCTTATTGCTCTTTTAGGGTCGTTCGGTACCGGGCATAACAAGGTATAAAGGTGGAATAAAAATTTAATACCACTTTAATACCTTATTTGGTTAGCAAATTAGGTATAAGTTATTTTAGTGTTAATTTTAATACTGGGATAACTATACCTTATAAAAGGTGGGATAATTAGCACCGGTATAACTTATACCTTCTTCTTAGAAATTATGCAATTGTCATTCTTAGTACAACATACCAAACAATGAATAAACAACAATTCCAGCATAACTAATCCCAGCATAACTTATCACAATATAACTTATATCGGTGTAAATCGTATTCCAACCAAACGACCCTTGTTTTCAGTTTTTTGTTTGCTTTTTATATAGCTAAATTCGTTGTTCAATTGCTAATTTTACTACTTAATATAAATCTTCCGTAAAAATAGCACGGGCTAGCCAGTTTTTGGACTGGTCATTCAAAAGTAGCCAGCGTTTGCAAAGTCATTGAAAAATAGTCACTATTTTGCTACAACACGGAAAATTCCAGCATAATATACTGGAGGTCAGTGCACTTGTGTATGAACTTCCAGCATATTATGTTGGACTGGTATATTTGAACTCCATTATATTATGCTGGAGTTAAAATATACTTATGATGCTGGAGTTCCATTATACTTATGCTAGAACTCCAGTATAATATACTGGAGTATTTTCCAGATTTTGAATAGTGTTTTCGTTCAAATTTATCTTTACATGAAAAGTGGCCAAATTTCGATTACTTTTGAAACTGTGGCGATTTTTGAATGATCACTTGTAAATTTAGTTATTTTTGAATTTCTCACAAATCTTCTCATAATGCTCCCTCATTCCTTATTTGTGGTTGTATTATTAGAACTAATTTTTTTTAATGATTTTTCCTGTGGCAATAGGAGAAAGAGTACAGAGAAGTGTTAGAGGTTTTCAACGAAAAGAATAATGAGAAGACTCAGCTAACCTCCACTTTAGTAGAGGTGACGATTCATAATTCATAAAAAACATTCTTTTTTATATTCTTTTATTCTTGCTTTTTCTTTTTCCTTTTAAATGCCCCTAATTTAATTGATTTTTGGATGGTGTATCACTGTATTGTCATGTTTTAGCTAGTGAAGGAAAGTGAGAAATTCAGAATGGGAAAGCTGGAGGAGCTAAGCAAGGTTTTGAATCCCAAACGCTAGCGGTCATTGCTGACACTATAGAATGAATCACATATTCTCTACGTATCATACTGAACAATTTATTTTAACTTTCACTTTCGAATAATGTATCAAAATTTTCCTTCCTTCGGTTTGATTTTATTCACTGTTGTTGAAGAATTTGTTTGCAAGCAAAAAAGAGAGATAAAAGTATGTTAAGTTTGTTTGGCTTCCTACTAGTCCTCAATTGCATACACCAATTCACTGCATGTAAATTTGAGGTGGCCTAATAAAATGCTCTATTTTAACCCCCAATTACATAGCTCAAGTGACAAGTCAGGGTTTTTTTAAAACAGAGAAATGCTTTATGTATTGCTTGATTCTCTACTAAAAAAAAGGATGATAAGTTAATTCATAACTATGTTTATAACGTCGTTGGGTTTTCCAAACAAAAACAAAGGAAATATAAGTCTCTGTAAAAAGACTTTACTAACTGCCAGAAAAGGGGTTTACAGCGACGCCCCCCTCCCCCGATTAGAAGTTGAGAAACATAAGCTCATGATTGAATATAAGATCTTGAACTTGAAACTTTTAGTCTGCTGCTATAACGACGACGAGTTGTCTGTACTCAGCTAGCAGATGGGGTATATCATCCATACGTAGCTGCAGATCAGAAATGAAAATTCTAACTGAAACTGACAAGTAAATGGGAGCAAATGACATTACTACTAGGAGAAAAGGTGATAATGACAAGTAAGCAGCACTCTGTTGCTAACCTCAGTAATCATGAACTACTGGAAAAGATACATGAAGTAAGAGGGACATGGAAAACTTAACAAATAATTAACATTAAAAGTTCAAATATCAAGCACCCATGACACCTGAGCTAGTTGCAGCCCTCAACAAATCAGAATATCAATTCAAGCACAAAGGACACTTGGGCAATATATATGAGGGGTGATAAAGAAGAGAAGCAACCAAGTATTCAGATGTAAATAGCATCAAGACTAAGAAATAAAACCTTGAAGAACTCATACCTGACTAACATTTCTGATATGACAGAATCCATACGTCTCTTTCGCCAGAGATCCAGGTTTCGAGGACTGTAAGAGTGATTTTAGCTTTTCCCTATAATGTCAAATGATTAAAAGTTATACATTTGAGAAGGTGAACAGCATTTCAGTTGAGGTCCCCCCCCCCCCCCCCCCCCCCCCCCCCCCCCCCCCCCCCCCCCCCCCCCCCCCCCCCCCCCCCCCCCCCCCCCCCCCCCCCCCCCCCCCCCCCCCC
>ML253529.1:12659-34495 GCA_005239495.1 Nicotiana undulata
AAAGGGAACCAGTTGTTATTGTAGGTACCCCCCCCCCCCCCCCAAACCCCTCCCTTCCAATTTTCTTTTTTCAATAGTCTAATATTTGTCATTACATACAACAATAACTACGCCTTAATCTCAAACCGGGTGGTCGGCTACATGAGTCCTCACTTTCCATTTAAGCTCAATTCATGTTATCGTCATACCAAATAAAACAAGGGAAAATACATATATTACCCCCCTAAACCTATCCTTGAAAAGTCACTCTAACTTTATGGGCGACCCCTTACCCCCTAATCTTATTTGAAGTTAGACTTCCTTCAATCGTGCATGATAACAACACATTCACAAAAAGAAAAATGGGAGGAAGTAATTGAGGACAAAATTGTACTTAGATTGGATTAATAGGTTTCATTAAAATCAATGATTAACTTATTTCTTAATCCTGAGAAACATCGATGAAGTCAGCGTTATACACTTACATCATGCTAGTTGAAAGGAGATTCTAACATTTCATCATCACATCCAAAAATCTCTAGTATAATGCCCCAACATTTAGTGTCTCACACCAGTAGAACATCCCAAAACTTCAAAAGATCATATGCAAAACAGTTGCTAACAAAAAAGCCTATCAATGACTTGGTTACTTGGGAAACCATGAGTTCATGCACAGTTGAAACATCTCAGTTCTGTGCAAAAATACTACTTTAACCAACAATGCAATAGCCTTTATACTTCACCAGTGAAATTCACATTTATAGCATGTTTGGCCAAACTTCTAAAATCAGCTTATTTTGAGAAGTGCTTTTCTCAAAAGTACTTTTAAAGTAGTTTGTGTTTGGCTAATTAATTTGAAAAACACTTTTAAGCAGTAATTAGTGTTAGGCCAAGCTTTTGAAAACTGCTTCTCAGTGTATTTTTCTCAAAAGTGCTTCTCAGAAAAGTGCTTTCGGAGAGAAGCTACTTTTTCCTGCTTCTCCAAAACTGCTTCTGCTTCTCCTCAAAAGCACTTTTTTTCCTTCCAAAAGCTTGGCCAAACACCTCATTTTTTGACCAAAAAAGCACTTTTGGTCCCAAAAAAAGCTTGGCCAAACATGCTATTACTTTCATCACTCAGAAAAGTTGTCCGAGTAGATCATCTTATCCGGATAAGTAAATTCTTCACATTTATAAGAATATCAGAACTTAACTAGATGTAAACATAAAGCAAAAATGTACAAGACAGAGCAGTGCTCTTACTTTTGAAGGCGGGTAATCATGCGCTGGTAGTCACGAAGTAATGGACTAAGCTCCTTTAATTGAATTGACTTTGGCGAGGACTTTGACCAATTGTCACGAAGGGCTTGTACAGCCTTCAGTGATCAAACAAATCTAGATTAAGAAATCTAAACATAACATGTGTATATGTGTGTGTGTGTGTGTGCGTATGGCATAACATACACTGAGCAAAGCAATTACAACCTCTTTATTACTGAGAGCTCTCTCTCCAACCAATTTAGTTGCCAATTCTAATAATTCTGTATCTTCCAACTCATCTACAATTTTCTTCATATTGGAATTGGAGATGGACACTGAAACTCCTATCCTTTTCTGCAACTCTGCCACAGCATCTTCTTGCATTTGCCTCTCCTGTCAATAGTTAGATAGAGTTAAACCAGGATAGATGCTTTGTCCGTCATAGAAGCAATATCAACAGACTCATCAAGTTTTACACCTTTTCTAAGCATCAACTTCTTAGGCCACACAAAATCTCTAGAAACTGGATGCATGGGTCCTTAGCGTGCCAGAAAACCAAATACTGGGATTACTTTGTGTGTGTGTGTGTGTGGTGGTGGTGGGGGTGGGGGTGGGGGGGAGCAGAAATGACCATATGCGTCTAGTGAGTGAGCTTTGAAGTGTAAGTGATTCAAATTTTGTCAGCAGGGCTAAGCGGCTCTTTTCCATGGGGACCATTCAGTAAGCACTGCTCAATGTTTAACTTTATTCAGAGACTCCATTAATCAGTTCATTCCACGAGTCAAATGCGATTCGCAACTCATTGATACATGATCAGAGATGTTTAGGCTCCTAACATAGACACATTTTAACATTTGAACTGAGACCGGAATAATGAAAATGAAAATTCATGGCCCTTTACCTTCTCCATACTTGTCATTGAAACATGCTGATTTTCATGAATGCCCTCGGGAGGAGAAGCTGTTACGCGCTTAGCAATTGGATCATCTAAAGATCATACATTCAGAAAAACATACTTACAAGATGTTAACTGAAAGAATGAAAATGCAGTGTAATCAACTCTATTAATCAAAAGAAGTTCCTTCACTTTTCCTAGACATGCAAGCTCAGAGCTAACACTCTTTATTGTCAAATCATGTAATACTTCAACTCGTACAACTCTTGGACCATTTAAATGGGTGATTAAACTCTGCATGAGAATGGCTTAAAATGGAAGCTTTTTTCCTGACATTTCTTCATACATTAATGACCAACTCAATGGGGCTGTGGAAATTCTAAGGAAAAGCTGGAAGTTGAGAAGGAAGATACGGACAAGCTTCTGATATCAATTTCCAAATGATCTCACAGAATTATAGATCACCAGCATAATATTATGCAGGCAGGACATAAACAGCAGAGAATAAATGCAGGGAGAACAGCAATATAGAAGGACGTAATCACATTAAGTAGGTGGCACAACAAGTTCTCAAACAAAAAGAACTCCACTTAACAGTGAAAAGTTGCACAAAGCAATGTACTTGAGGGAGACTCAATACCTTCTGGAACTAACCACCAGAGATCACCATAAGTTGATTTTCCATCAAACCCTCCAAACAACAAATATCTTGCCCCAATGGAGGTCATTGAGTGGTATGCTCGTGCAGCTGGCGGTTCATTCATAGTTGCTAGGCGTTTCCACTGTACAGACACTGGAAACAGAAAACTTTAGAACAAATTACTCTTACTGACAGTTACAATAATCATGAATGATTTTCAGGTCATTTAACTATGTGCCTCCATCTTCTAAAAAACCTACACACACAAAATTGTGGAGACATTTGTTAATGCAGTTATGTCTTCAACATTTCCAAATCAGCTTTCTATGTACAAGCAGAAATATATCAATGTGGATCAATAATATTCTGGCATGAAATGCAAAAGACACCCCACCATTAGAACAAAACCGAAAGTTGTAATGCAGTAGAGGTCACAAAGCCTACATGTACATGGAGCACTATAGTAATTCTAAAAAGTACTGATCAGCCATGCTTACCCCTGTCTAAAACAACGCAATCATTGTAGTAAACATCATACCGACTCAACCAACCACCAGTTCCATGCCCTCCAAATAACAACAGCTGCAGAGAAATTATAAGTCAGAATGCTTTTTTCTTTTTTTTTTTGGGTTGCTGGAAGGAGGGAAAGGTTTGAGTGAACAATATCAAGTGAAACGTGGAAATAACTGCATTACCCAAAATACATAAAGTGGCAGTTTTTTCGGGGGATAAAGTAAGTCGCAGAGTACTAATCATTAATTAATCATACTTGCCACTCAATGCAACAGTAATTGTGCAGACATTTCAAGTCCAACCCGGGGAAGTTCATCAAGAATTTCAACATAATTTACACCAATCCTTACTGCTCAGATAGAGACAACCATCTTTGCCAGTTTGGGCTTCAGGGACAATCGAACACTTGAATTCACATGCACTAACTTCCCCTAGGTGAAGAGGTATGTATAGACACTATAAAGTTTCTATGCACATATATACACACAAACTCTGGGGAACAACTTCAGAAGTAACAACAGAGTGTAAGGAAAGGAATTACAGAAGTTCGTATATTATTCTCCACCACTATTCTTTTAGAACTCTTTCGAAGTGGCAACAAAGCATCTACTTGCAAAGGGTTTCGGCTCCACAAATTTTGCTACCACAGTAAACAAAGTGAGTTAAATAAAATTTTAAGATTCTTTTCTTAAGGGGGTATATGTGCTAAAAGAAATTATACTTCCCCAAGAAACTGAAAGGTGTCAGTAAACATTGCACGCATCAGGAGGTGCTAATTATGTCTTCACTGCACACAGATTTTCAAAGATTTTGACAAGTTCGATTTAACACACCTAGCAGCTGATAAACATGAACACCCCAAGAATAGTGTTAAATCATTCTTTATATCCTTATTCCAACTATTAACTCATACAGTTTTTGCATGGAGTGATTTTCACCATGAAAAGGACTTACATGGAGTCCTCCGGATGTAACTGTATGTCCGCAACGTGCCGTAGGAGCTTGACCTGGAAGCTTCAGTTGGGTCCATCCAGGGCTTTCATTCTCTTCCTTCCAGAAATCAGAAATGTTTACATAATAAGTGCTTAAACAGGAGATACAGTCATAAGAGCTTCACAGGGAAGTCCAGAAAAAAAAGGAAGTGGAAAGAAATAACAATTCAAACTAACTACGGTAGATGATAGGGTACAAATCATATGTGCGATCCAAAATAATGTTGACTAATACTGGAAAGCAGCAAAAGAAAATAGAAATTCTAGCCATACGAACTGGAGTATTTCATCAAGGGCAGCCAACTCATATTTTCTAGGAAATATTTCTGAAAGACTGGATAAGCACAGCCATGAAATATTAGCTGAAAATGTATGACATGCCATACCAATTCAAGAAGCAACATGATGAATCTAAATCACACCTTCTCTTCAATGCAAACCCGAAGATAATTTACCATAAAAAGGAAAAATCTCTAGTTAAATAAGAAGTCCACTGATCATCACTTGAAGATTCAAGGTAAAATATACCTTCTCCAATTAGGCCCTTCAAAGCCCACAAGTCAGCCATGATTGGCCCTCCACCTCCTACCCAAAAATATAGTTAACTGCATTAGTCCAAATATTAAGAAAGAGCTTCAAGTATCTGAACACATATAGATGAAAATTAAAAACCAACTAACGATGTCAATGCCAACTTGGCCTACAAAAAGATGAAAAGTAAAAGCATCACTAATGTATGTAAATTATGACAAACATACCTTCAGATAAGATTGCAACTGAACGGTTAAAGGTATTTTTTTTAAATGTTAAGTGTATTATTGTAGCTTGATTCTATGCCTACATACATTATGTCCTTGTTCTCCATGGCTTCCAAAGTGGAAAAAGAACTAAACAAGTTGAGAAGGGATTTCTTATGGCAAGGAAACACACAAAGATTCAAACTTCTCCTTAATGGATCTCATACCCTGCTAAATTCCTCGCTATATCGAAATCTTTCAATACCTGAATGCCCATACATTTGACCATTTACTTTAGGACATTTTAAGAGCTTAATTCCCTTCAGCATTAGTTTAGGAGTAGCATAGACGTGCAAGTGTAAATTCTTTAACTGCGCTCAACATATTAAATGTCCATGAAATTTTCCCTTATGCTTAAGCGAGACTAAATTTGCTGATAAACTGCTTCAATTTCCAAGGGAAAGGGGTGTGGTGGGTGAGGGTGGGGGAACAAAGGTTCATGCACGTTGTGTCTGGGATAGACAGAGATACTTGTGCAGTAAAAGGTGAAGGTTTGAACTTCACATGCAAAATTTAGATCCAGCTTTAGTTGATTACCTTCTTCATACATTAAGGGATCTATTTTTTTTTGAGAAGGTAACATATTTTATATTAATATAAAGACTTCACTAAAATTGTGAAGTCACCAATAATTACAATGAAAGTGCCCATACAAAACAAAACAGAAAGGACACTTATAACCCTTGTTCTTCTTACAGGGTATCTAGGGCATCTAAAATGGATTCATGATCCTTCAAAAGTTTTCCTTTACACCAAAAATAAAAAAAGAGATAAACATTAAGGGATCTTGTCCTTTCAACAAAATTCATTGTGAACCTTTTTATTGCTCAACCTAAATAGTACAAGACCTCAAGATTTCCTAAGCAGCATAAAACCTTTTTTTTTCCAGCTATATGAAAATAGCTGAAAAGCAAATTACAGAGACAAACATGATATTTCCAAGCCAAAAATAAATCATCATCCACATTTACCTCTACCACCATAGACAAGCAATCTTTTCTCAACCATAGTAGAAGTATGACCACATCTAGGCGGCGGTAAAGTTCCCAAAACAGATAACTCCCTCCACTCAAGAGACACTGTTCAAAAATCATACCAATTGTCATCGATAAATTGTATTTCTAACACGGGGAAAGGACAGCGAAAACCTAGAGTTGCTAGCAAAGACAGTACTTGTGTCCAAGATATAGACATCTGACAACCACTTTTTACCATCCCAGCCACCATACCTGCATGCAAATGAAGACCAAAAAATAATGAAAGAGGGATAAGACATAAGCACCAGCAGAAGGACAGACAACCTTACATAACAATTTTACTGTTTCCAATGGCTGAAGCAGCTGCAAAATCCCTTGCAGAAGGTAAGTCACCAAAACTTGTCAGCTCGGACCATTGCCATATATCTAGCACCGGAGATAGAAAAAAATCAAGATCCAAGTCCGATGACAGTGAAAAATACTTTCTTCACATGGTTTATAGCTTAGAACGCCATACTAACAGCAGATAACTAGCGGAAGAGGGGTCGGGTAATAGTTAGTTTGTATTGTTTATGTCAAGCAAACTCTGATCGGTGAGAATATGGATTGTATACGGCTTAGTTGCAGCTTTACTCAGATAGCTAGAATACTCTGTTTTTGATACCCTCTACTGAGAGCGGTGGAGAAAACTTTGGAGCGCTGGAGGTTAAGGAAGACGGACACTAGGAAAGAGCTGAAGGGCGATCCTCTATGCATCTTTTGGCTGATTTGAGAGAGAAAGGAGTTCTTCTGAAGGAGTTGAAAATTAACTGTAAAGAGATTTGATGTAAACCTGCATTGTTTAGTGATACAACTTGGTGTAATATCAGTGACATTATTGTGACCTTATCAAAAATGTCCAATGATAGTGAAAAGAAGAAATACAAATTAATCATGCATTTTTCTTTACATAGAAGCTCACATAGCCAGGGTAGAAGGAAATCCTTACCAGTATCCAGAACCCAAAAATCCCCTAACCTGAGAATGAGGATACCCAATTAAAGGCATTGGCAGAAGCAACAATAATAATACACAACATATGAGTTATTTAGCATTTGCATACCTTCTACTGCCAGATCTCCCACCAAAGATGAACATATGACAGTCAATTGATACAGCAACGTGGAATGCTCTCGGGCTGGGACCCACTTGGCCATCAGAACCACTGCCTGTGCACTCTGGCTGAAACCACAATTTGTTTTCTGAAACATTAATAACATCTGAATTTAGAATATAAAAATGACTGACATTGATTCAATACACAGCAAACACATTGGTTTCCAGAAACTGTATCACAATGACAAAGAGGAAATATCAACTGAAGACGCCTCAATCCCAGACTAGTTTGGGTTGGACCTACGAATATTCTACATACTGTTCCGCTCCATTCGGACCCAATTTCATCCAAGTACTCAACAATTTATCTTAAAATGAAAAGTAGGGGTAAAGGTTTCCTACAAAAATACAAATCTCTAACCAAACTAATTAGTTCTCCAAATTTCACTTATTGCAACATGGCATAAAAAATCTCTAACCAAACTAACTAGACATCTTATAAGGGTGAGTTTGGTATGAGGGAAAATGATTTCCACAAAAATGTTTTCCATGAGAAAATTGTTTTCTGGTGTTTGGCATGACGGAAGTGATTTTTCATGGAAAACATTTCCAATCAATTGGAGGAAAATGGCTTCTGTCACTTGTGAACAGAAATCATTTTCCTTACCACTATCTTACCTTTCAACTTCATATTATTTGCTTCAACTAACACTTAGACATTATTATTAATCTTTGGTGCTCAAAATTTTCATCAAAACACTCTCCAATTTGCTGATAATATTATTAATCTTGACTACATACTATTCTTTATGAAAAAATAGCAAATATTTTCCATGGAAATGATTTCCATAGTACCAAACACACCCTAAATCTCACACTTATTCGGACACTGAAATACAAATCTCTAATCAAACTATCTAAAGGTTTCCTAAATAATCAACTACGCAAACACGGAATACAAATTCATAAGGTAACTAACTATAGGTTCTCTAAGTCTCACACTTATTCCAATACTGACATACAAATCTTAATTAAACAAAATGACTCCAAAAAACCACGGAACCTAATTTCTATGGAAATGCCACGTTTAGAATACTAAGTTCAACTCAAATGAAGAGAGAATTAAACATTAGCAGCTGAATTAGGAGAGATACAAATTACCAATGTCATAGACAGTGATGTCATTAAGGAACTTCTTGTCAAGTAGTCCTCCGAACACCACAACTTTCGATTTCCCAATGTTCACTGCAGTGTGTCCACTGATAATTTGCCACAAAAGTTTCGTATTTAGCATCAAATTCAAATGATTCAGACACAAATGAAGACAGATTGAAGTGCAAAATTT
Organism: Nicotiana undulata; assembly: GCA_005239495.1. NCBI lineage: Eukaryota > Viridiplantae > Streptophyta > Magnoliopsida > Solanales > Solanaceae > Nicotiana > Nicotiana undulata. The sequence continues at coordinate 21,132 of ML253529.1, forward strand.
TGTCTCACCTTCGAGGTTGTGGAATTGTTCCGGCGAAATCTGAGGGAGATGCTCGAATCCAGTAATGCATTTTCGGCTTTTTCTTTTTCCTGAATTCGTATGAGCTGAAGAACTGATCAAAAAGAATTCATATGAGCTGAAGATGGTCCCACCGGATCCGATCCGATCCGACTTTGACTTGCCAACCGGGTGGCAATATTATGTGGGCTTCATTGTGGGCTTTTGCCTAATGCGACTTTCATAAATGGCCCTTTTTAGGCTACTTTTATATTTGGGGCATTTGCATCCATACTCGCTTTTTGCGTCACGTTTTAACTTATACCCGCTTTGCAAAAAAAATTGCAAGCGTACCCGCTTATTCACATAACTTCAGCATACGGGACTAAAGTAGCAAAGGCAATCATGCAAAACTTCAGCATTCTAGTAGACGGGCTGAAGTTTTTGTCTTTGTAACTGGGGAACTTCAGCTCTAGAGCTTCAGTTTTTGTTTTGTAACTGAGAAACTTTAGCTCTAGAGCTGAAGTTTTTGTCTTTATAACTGGGGAACTTAAGCTCTAGAGCTGAAGCTTTTGCTTGTAACCGGCGAACTTCAGCTCAGCGAAAAAAAGAGGCTGAAATTATTTAAAAAATGGGTACAAGTTAAAAGTTTTTAAACAAATGGTTATACGTTAAATGGAGACGTGCGTCCCGTGCAACGGGCGCCCCGTGCAATTTTTACTTTATATTTTGACCACTATTTAGATTTTGGCCCATGCGCTATAAAACCAGATGAATCAGAATTTTTAGGAGTACTATTTCCAGACAACTACAGACTACAGAATGGATTGCATACTCACTACAGACATTGGATTGAATCAGAATTGTCGCATGTTATTTTCCAGGGTGGCAAAAAATATATATTTCTCAATTTCTTCGAAACTATAGACCGTAAATATTCTTCCACTTATACTACCATAAATATTCGTCTAAAACTATAGACCATCTAAATTTGTATTAATTCAACCTTACAGCCCGGTATGCTAATCTCCAGTTATGTCTGGCATCTCGGGAAGGATCGGATCACAAAGGTTTATTATACGCAATTTTACCCTACATTTTTGTAAAAGATTGTTTTCACTGCTCGAACTCGTCCTCCTCGTCATATGGTAACAACTTTACCAGTTATGCCAAGACTCTCTTTTCCAACCTTGCATTTTACACACAACTAGTATAGTACGCGCACGATGCGCGAAAAATATAAATGATGTTGTGTAATAACTTTTCAGTTCCTCGTTTTTCTTTATTACATAATCTACTATATTTTTCTATTATTATTTTATTTGGTATTATGATGTTTTATTACCCTGTTAATTGACTTAATATTTTTGTTAATTATCGTTTTTTAATATAATATAGATATAAATATATATATTTTTCTTACTCGGGTCTGTCAGGAAAGCCACCGGGTAATTGGAATTGGTGTAATTACACAACCTAGTAATTACACAGTTGTGTAATTACGACGACCTGTTTGTTTGTCATAGTGTAAGTACAGTACAATTACAAGTTTACCGTTTGGTTGCACAATTGTAATTACACAGTTAGATTAAATTTTAAATTAAATAATTATCAAAACTTAAAAGTTAATATAATAAATATATGCATATAAATTTTTGTAAGTATAAATGATATTATATTTGGTATTTAAGATGTATAATTTTTCGTGAATATATATTAATTAGTAATAATATATTTATAACTAGTATTCTAAAAAATAAGTTATGCATATTTTTCAAATTAATAATATTTAGTTTAGATACTTACAAAAACTAAAAATATATATGTTTTGTAAGACATCGTGGAATTCATGTTTGATAAAATAAATTAATATTTATAAATATAATGTCATGATTGTCCAACTTTAGAGGTTATTGAGACAATATGTAAATATTTTTCTGGTAATAAAAAACTTTATAATTACCAAAAAAAAATATAATGTCATAACTGTAGCCATGGAAATTTTATCGAATATAAATTCAATAAAATAATTTGGGCCATTTTAAATATATTAGTCCAAATAAATGTTATGGACTAATATAATTGAATTAATTATATAAGTCCAATATATATGGGTTAAATAAATAAGTCGTAATCCATTGGGCTAGCCCATTTAGTTGGGCTACAAGTGTTGAGCCCACTTTATTAGGCTCAATATGCCATCTTTCTAGAAGCCCAGTTTGGTGTCACGTGTCAAATGACCTGGCGCACCAAGTCAAACGGAAGAGCTAATAGGATGCCACGTGTAAAAATGACAAGGCATGCCAAATCACATTAAAAAGCCAATGAAATCGTGCCACATATACGAGTGACATGTTCTGGCCAATCAAATGTGACCTTGTCACACTTTAATATTGATTGGTCGAAAAGAGTTTGTTCTTATCACAACTCTTCTCTCCCACAACTATAAATAGAGGTCTTTATAACTCTAAAAGGAGACCAGAAGTTATAACAAGAAGCAAGAGGGAGCTCGTGGATCAAACGCTGGGGATTTCTCTAAAAGCTACAAGCATTCAAGTGTTCTAAGGATTAAAAGATCAAGACGAAGATTCAATAACAAGCTGCAAGCCCTTGGATTAAAAATACGTCAAGATCAAGATCAGGCCTCAAGCACTTGGATTAAAATCAAATAAAATTCAAAGATTAATCTCAAAGGCTCTTTTATTTACTGTTGAAAAGAAGAATCAGAGGATTCATGGAGATTGTAACACTCAAATATTTGAAATAAAATACTACGATTGTTGCAATATTTTTCGATCCTGATTTTATTTTCTCGACGCAAATTTATTTTCTACAAATTCTGGCACGCCCAGTGGGACTATCTCAACTTCGATTACCAAAGCTCCACTTCCATATAAAAAAGATGAGATATTATTGGCCAACGATGGTAAAATATTGCTTGGACTACGCTCGAAGATGCAAGGCTTGTCAATTCCATGCGAATTTTATTCATCAACCTCCTGAAATGTTGCACCCAACTGTTGCATCCTGGTCGTTTGACACTTGGGGATTGGATGTTGTGGGACCACTGCCTAAGTCTTCTGGTGGACACTTATACATCTTGGCTGCAACTGACTACTTCTCAAAATGAACCGAAGTTGTTGCTCTTAAGGAGGTAAAGAAGGAAAATTTTGCAAGTTTTATCCTAGTAAACATAATCTATCGATTTGGAATCCCTCATTACATAATAATGGATAATGGAAAGCTATTCGATAATAGGTTGATGAACAAGATTTGTGATCTCTTTGAATTCAAGCAACGTAACTCTTTGATGTATAATGCTGCCACCAATGGTCTAGCTGAGGCATTCAACAAAACACTAGCTGAAGAAAGTCGTCTCCAAATCCAAACACCGTATGGAAGAAGCTCTATGGGCATATAGGACGGCTCACCGCACGCCAACATAAGCGACTCCGTATTCACTCGTTTATGGAGTCGAAGCCGTCATGTCACTTGAGCGTCAAATACCTTCATTACGACTACCATTCAAGAAGGGATCACTGATGAAGAAAATGCCCGACTTCGATTAGCAGAGTTGGATGCTCTTGATGAGAAGAGGTTGGAAGCTCAACAGAATCTTGAATGCTATCAAGCTCGACTGTCTCGTGCCTTCAATAAAAGAGTTCGCCTGAGGTCCTTTCAAGTAGGAGATCAAGTCCTTGCCATAAGAAGACCCATTATTACTTCCCATAAACTTGTGGGGAAGTTCACTTCAAAATGGAATGGTCCATATGTCGTACAAGAAGCTTATTCAAGTGGGCCTTACAAGCTGGTTGATGCAGATGGCTTGAGAATCGGCACTATCAATGGAAAGTTTTTGAAGAATTATTATCCTTGAAGTTGCAACGCTCCTTGACGCATGAGCATAAACTACATGTTACTCCTGGCCCACATGAGTCTAAACTGTGTACGGCCCACCCACAAAAAAAGGTCTGCTAGGTTGAAAACCCCGAAAGAGGCGGCATATGAATTCTTTTTGGTGAGATTGCGCAAGTCTGAAATTTTCAACGTGGTGGAATCTAAAGTTGGTTTCAAAATATTACCTGCGGCAATTTTAAAGGTGTTCGTCTCGAACTTTTAAAGGTGTTCGTCTCGAAATTTTAAAAGCATTCGAATTTTTGAAGATTTTCGTTGCGAACTTTTAAAGGTGTTCGTCTCGAACTTTTAAAGGCATTTGAATTTTTAAAGATTTTCGTTGCGAACTTTTAAAGGTGTTCGTCTCGAACTTTAAAGGCATTCGGATTTTTACGGTTTTTGTTCCGAACTTTTAAAAAGTGTATGTTTCGAACTTTTAAAGGTATTCGTCTTGAACTTTTAAAAGTGCTCGTGGCAAACTTTAAAGGGTCCCCGCGGCCGACTTTTAAGGATTTCTACCACGATCTTTTAAGGATCTTTGTACGAACTTTTATGGGTCTTTGCCGCAAATTTTAAAGGTATTCTTCGCAAACTTTTAAAGTTCTTCATCATGGACTTTATGGGCTTCGCTGCAAATTTTTAAGGTCTTCATCGCGAACTTTTAAGAATCTTCATCGCGAACTTTTAAGGATCTTCACCGCGAATTTTTAAAGGTCTTCACTATGAATTTTTAAAAAGTCCTGACCACGAGCTTTTAAGGATCTTCACAGCAAATTTTTAAAGGTCTTCACTATGAACTTTTAAAAATCCTGACCACGAACTTTTAAGGATCTTCACCGCGAACTTTTAAAGGTCTTCACTGTGAACTTTTAAAAAAAATCTGACCACGAGCTTTTAAGGATCTTTGCGCGAACTTTTATGGGTTTTCGCCACAAATTTTAAAAGTTTTCGTCGCGAACTTTTAAAATACTTCATAGCTTGACAAAGTTACTTCTAAAAAAAAGAGACAACAGAGTAAAACAAAAAAAGAAAGCACAAAAAAAGAAGAAGAAATTACCTTTGCGTCAACGCCTCCAAGCCGTTAAAAGTAGACTCAAAGAAATTCGCAAACACTGAAATTGGTACTAATGCAATGAAGGATGTTTGGTATTTATACATGTTAAAAGGTGGTTGTTGGAAAATTATTTATCGATGTGGGATGGTTGCCATGATCAGACTCCAACAAGGATTTAAATTGCACGAGTTATTCCCCTAATTGAAGTTGGTTACCGTGAGTCGGTGTGTGTTTCATACCCATGTACAAATTCAAAAGGGCTTACATTCCTAATTAAGTAAGAAAACATATCTTAGCAATTTTCTACGTTGAAAGAAATATTCTCTTTGTCTAAAACTTAAAGTGAAAGTACAATTGCCTTATTAATGCATGTGAATGAAGAAAAACAATTATTTCTTCACCAGAATTTCGAATTGCAAAGAAAGAAGTCACGTGAAAATCTTTTGAAATCAATAAGCACAACTGGTCATTTCATGTAAATTGTGTTATCTATGGTATGCCGTACTACTTCCAAAATAATAGCAAATAAAGCTATTGCTCTTTCCTTAATTTGACAATGAGTCATTTTAAGCTACAAGCTAAAAGGGATATATATGAATTAATCCAGCAAAACGGTTGTAAGAAGCAAGATACAAATTGTTCTCGTAAATACTTCAAGTTTAGTCGGTAAAAATTTTAAGCACCCTGACAAGTCTTGAAGTAGGCGCATTTGTAGGCATGCAAATTTTATCGAATATAAATTTAATAAAATAATTTGGGCCATTTTAAATATATTAGTCCAAATAAATATTATGGACTAATATAATTAAATTAATTATATAAGTCCAATATATATAGGTTAAATAGATAGTCTTAATCAATTGCGCTAGCCCATTTAGTTGGGCTACAAGTGTTGAGCCCACTTTATTAGGCCCAATATGATCTTCCTAGAAGCCCAGTTTGGTGCCACGTTCAAATGACCTGGCGCGCCAAGTCAAACGGAAGAGTCAATACGATCATGTCACGTGTAAGAATGACAAGGCATGCCAAATCACATTAAAAGGTCAATGAAATCGTGCCACATGTGCGAGTGACATGTTATGGACAATCAAGTGCGGTCTTGTCACACTTTAATTTGATTGGTCGGAAAGAGTTTGTTCTTATCACAACTCTTCCCTCCCACAACTATAAATAGGGGTCTTCATAACTCTAAAATGAGACCAGAAGTTCTAACAAGAAGCAAGAGGGAGCTCGTGGATCAAACGCTGCGGATTTCTCTAAAAGCTACAAGCATTCAAGTATTCTAAGGATTAAAAGATCAAGACAAAGATTCAATAACAAGTTGCAAGCCCTTGGATTAAAAATGCGCCAAGATCAAGATCGGGCCTCAAGCACTTGGATTAAAATCAAATAAAATTCAAAGATTAAGCTCAAAGGCTCTTTTATTTACTGTTGAAAAGAAGAATCAGAGGATTCATAGAGATTGTAACACTCAAATATTTGAAATAAAATACTACGATGTTGCAATATTTTTCGGTCCTGATTTTATTTTCTCAACGCAAATTTGTTGTCTACAATAACATTATTCAAATGTTTGACAAAACTAATCTATCAATTCTAACCAAAAAATGAACAACATGCAATGTGCGGCAATACTACTAAAATAAGTAAATTGGAACCATAAATATAACACAATTTTAAAAGTAAAAAAAAAAAATTAGTTTAACATATGTCAAATTCTAACATAATAATAGTAAGTTCCACTACAACTTAAGATTAGGAAACATAATAAGTTTATAACCACATTTAACAATGAAATTTCACTTTAACTGCATTACTCATTATATGTCAAGTTTGTTAATGACTCATTACTTTTAATATTAGGAGGTGTAGATTCAAAAAATAGAATAATAAAATATATAAAAAATAAAATATAAGCAATTACATGGAACACAAGAAGTAAATGTAGAGAAATAAAAGATAAATAATTTACAAAGAAAATAATATTTTAAAATTTTAAAAGAAATAAAAAAGTAAAAATAAAATTATAAAATTAAAATAATAGAAATAAAAAGTTATAAAGAAAATAAATTAAAACAATAAACAAAAAGAAAAGAAATAAAAAGCAACTTTGTAATTACACAGTGTACTTACCATCAATTTTTACCTACCCCTTGAGAATTGGAGAGTGTAATTACACCCCTCTTCAATAGCCTTCATCAGCACTAATGAATCTTTATCCATTACGAGAGCGTGAAGATTCTGCTTAACACAATATGCCAAACCCCTGCAATATGGCCTTAGCTCAGCTACTACATTGGTTGTTATCCCTAAGTCCACAGCCCATGCATATAGCAAATCTCCAGCATCATCTCTCACACAGAAACCTAGTGAGCTAGGTCCAAGATTCCCTTTTGATGCCCCATCAGGTTAGCACTTGAACCATCTTGCAAAAGGAGCCTGCCATGTGATTATTCTAGTCACAAGAATAGGTTTATATCATTCAAGGTAAGTTATCATATCCATCCAAAGCATAGGCATGTTTGACAACCATGTATACATGACATTTGCCAAGTAATACAATGTTTTGTTAATTTCATAAATGACTCTAGTGGTTGATATTGTCCCTCCATGCTTGCGTGTATTCCTTCTTTTCCACAGCTCCCATGTAATTATAGTTGGTATTTCCTAAAATAATGGCTTCAATTTTGGACAACACTTAGCATTCCACCAAGCCCTTATCACTTGTTTCACCTGCACCAATAATACATTGATCCCAGATGCCCCCAAAAAAGTCTTCCACAACTTATTAGCTATAAGGCTAGTTAAGAATATGTGAGCTAATGTTTCCTCCTGAGGTTGTTGATAACACCAACATCTGAACATAACTATATAATCTTGCCTTCTCCATAAGTCTGTAGCCAATTTGTGTCTCCATAGCCTCCACAAGAAGAAGGATATTTTGAATGGTAGACCCTTAATCCACATGTTTTTGAACTCCGGATTAGGGTTTGCTCTATGACTAAGGATCTGCCAAGCACTCCCTACAGTGAACTTACCAGATGTTGTAGGCATCCAATATGGTTTATCCCAAAGCTCCTCACTGCTTCCATATTGAACATTATGCTTGATGTGCTCATCAATTTCTTCTGGAAAATTTTGATCAATCAGTTTCTCATTCCATGTTCCTTCTTGTCTCAGTTCAGCCAACTCATGTAAGTCCTCATCACTTGGAAACTCTTCGGGTAACACATGATATAAAGCTCCCAGACCAGTCCATTTTTCATGCCATATGTTTGTAGTACTACTCTTCAATTTCCACATAATCTCATTCTCAACTTCTTCTCTAGCATTCAACATTTGCCTCCACACATGAGATCCCCCATAAACTACACTACAATAGGCAATTATTTTTTATAATACTTGTTCCATATAAAGTTAGACCATAGAGATCTAGTAGTTCTAAACCTCTATCAAAGCTTAACAAAGAGGACTCTTGATACATCATGTAGTGATCTAAAACCAAGACCTCCTTATCCCTTAGGAAGGCACAAATTCTGCCACGAAGCCCAATGCTTACTTCTTCCTTTGTACTCCAGAAGAAACGTACAAAGATCTTATGAAAATGTTCCAGTATATTGTCAGGTGGATCAAGTATTGATAGTAGGTGCACTGGCATACTTTGCAACACACTAGTGATGCGTCTTGATTTTCCTCCAAATGATAGTAGTTTTCCTTTCCAAGCATGCAGTTTTGCGTTCACCTTCTTGATAAGATCATTATAATAATCCTTCCTCCTTCTAGTGTAGAATATAGGGAACCCTAAATATATGAAAGGAAATTTATCTCTTGCAAAACCTGTGATCTCACCTACTGTCTGAAATAGCACATGACCAACATTATCATGCATATAATAAGAGCTCTTGTCTTTATTGATCATCTGGCCAGAAACCTGCTCATATCTTCCCAATACTACCATGATCTTGCTCAAAGAGGGAGGGTAAGTTGAAGCAAAATATTATGGTGTCATCAGGATAAGCTAGGTGGTTTAGATAATCTGACCACTTAGGCATACCAAATCCAACAAATTATTTGTCTTCAAAAAGCTTGTTCAAGGGCCTCGATAAGACCTTAGTAGATAAAATGAATAGGGCAGGAAATAGGGTATCTCCTTGCTTCACTCCCCTTGTGGACTTGAAGAAACCCGAGGACTGTCCATTCACCGAGACTGAGTACCAGTTGTTAGAGACCAAGTTCCACACCATATTGATATAATGTTATGCAAATCCCATTCTCCTTAGCACATATAACAAATACTTTCATGAGACTCCGCCATATGCCTTTGCCATATCAAGCTTAATGAAAACATTGGCAAGCTTGCCTCTCAATCTTATGTCAGTAATAATTCCCTGAGTGAGTAATATGTTCTCATATATTCTCCTTCCTTTCACAAATCCAGACTGATTAGGTGATATTAGAGAAGGCAAGAATTTCTCCAATCTATCATGTAGAACTCTGGATAGCAGTTTATTGATGAAATTGCTCAAACTTATTGGTCTTAAGTCTGAGAAGATATGCACTCTTGGCTTCTTTGGAAACAACACCAAATTAGTGTGAGTGATAAACTTAGGCAATGCAGCAACACCATAGAAACGAAGAACCATATTATGAATTTCATAGCCCATTACATCGCAACATTCTTGATAAAATAATCCAGAAAATCCATCAGGACCATTGACACTATCTCCACTTAACTGAAAAACTACTTCCTTAACTCCCTCTATAGTTGGAAATCTACACGACTCCAAGTTCTTCTCTAAGGTCACCATAGAAGGTACATTGTCCAGCATAGAAAAATCTGTAGGATCTCCCTCCTTAGTGAACTGTCTTTGTTAGAAGCATTAGCCATTTTTTCTTGAACCTCTAACCAATTGCCATCTCCATTATGGATCCTTTTCAATTGCAGCTTCTTTCTTTTTCTATTAACATGATTGTGAAAGAAACTAGTATTTCTATCACCGTCAGCGAACCATGTCATCCCAGATTTTTGCTTCCAGTATTGCTCCTCTATATTGTCACGACCCGAATTTCCCATCATCGGGATCGTTATGGCGCCTAACATTGAACCCGCCAGGCAAGCCAACGTTACCGGTTATTTTATCTTGTTTCCTTATTTTTAGCAGTTAACAGGTGATGTACAGAATACGCGGAAATGAAAGTGCGAAATAACAGAATCAAATAACCCAATTAAATAATATTACGGAATTCATACAACTACTCCCAGAATTTGGTGTCACAATTTCACGGACTGTCTACGAATTCTACATATAAGGGTCTGAACAAAAATAAATACATTTATCTCAGAATAAATAAGAACATAATAGAAATAAAGTAGGAGGGGACGCTAAGGCCTGGGGACGTCTGCAGGACTACCTCGGAATCATTGGGCTGAAGGCAGCCTCCTCTATCTAAGGTCCAAAGGGTCCAGTACCAGGATCTGCACACACAAAAAAAAGTGTAGAGTGTAGCATCAATTCAACCGACCCCATGTAGTGAGTTAGTGTCGAGCCTAACCTCGGCGAAGTAGTGACGAGGCTAGGACACGACAACCAAATAAACCTGTGCAGTTTTATCATGTACGAAAACAATAATAACAACAAGAAATAAGCAGCTTAATACAAAAGGAAGGAGAGACATGCTAAGGGGAAGAAATATCAAGTTATGATAACAATGAAGTAACGCGACAAAATAAACATCAAACACAGAACAACGAAAATAAATACACAAAGACAAGTGCACGACATCACCCTTTGTGCTTTTACTCTCTCATAATCATGGCACGACATCACTCTTCGTGCTTTTAAATTTCACAATATGGCACGGCATTACCCTTCATGCATTAAATCTCACAATATCGGCACGTCATCACCTTTGTGCATTAACACTCTCTCACAATATCATGCACGATATCACCCTTCGTGCTTTTACTCTCTCATAATCATGGCACGACATCACTCTTCGTGCTTTTAAATTTCATAATATGGCACGACATTACCCTTCATGCATTAAATCTCACAATATCGGCACGGCATCACCTTTGTGCATTAACACTCTCTCACAATATCATGCACGGCATCACCCTTCGTGCTTTACACTCTTCATCACCCAAACAAATCAATAACATCAATCCGACAATGAAATCAACAATATAAACAACAACAATGAATAATAAAGTCATAACGTCCCGCCAAGGGAGCCAACAATAGAATCAACATCATCCCGGCAACGGAAACAACTATAATCAATCTCACTTAGTTACTTGACTTCACATAATAATTCTCAAATTGAACCAATACTCAACAATGGAAAAAAAATCGACGAATTTCTATCAACATGAATAGTTATCAATTTAGACATAGGTAGTACTTAATGAAAATAGCATACAAATCATAATATACGACTCACGGGCATGCGTGACACCAACGTATAGATACTCGTCATCATACCTATACGTTGAACATGATACCAACACGTAGCAAATAGGACACAACATCTATTCCCTCAAGCTAAGGTTAAGTCAAACACTTACCTCGAATTCCACGGCCAAACTCAAGCCTCCATTACCGCTTTCCCTTTAGAACTCGCCTCCAATTCACTTGTATCTATACATAATTATCTTAATAATATCAATAACTGCTAAATAATTCAACCCCAATGCTTAATTATAGATTTTCTATCATTCTTCCAAAAAAGTAAAAAATCGACCCCGGGCTCGCTTGGTCAAAACACGAGGTTCGGACCAAAACACGATCACCCATTCACCCATGAGCCCGAATATGTAATTAGTTTCGGAATCCGACTCCAAATCGATGTCTAAGTTCCCAATTTTGTAAAATCCCTAATTCTCCCAAAATCCCTAATTTCTACCCTTAAAGAACAAGATTTAGGTCTAGAAATCTAATGGGTGTTAATAGAAAATGAAGAAAATGAGATTAAAAACACGAACCTATGATTTGGTAATGAAATCCCTCTTCAAAAATTGCCCAAAATCGGATTCTATGGAAGAAAATATGAAAATATGGCCTATTCCCGTTTTAGTCACTGTTTTAAACCCCTGGACAGACCCTATGGGATCGCGAGGGGTCTGTTGCGTTCGCATAGCACTGACCCTGTCACGACCCAATTCTCCATCCGACACCTAGTCTAGACGACTAAGTAAGCCTATTAATTAAGCAAAATTTAGATATAACAGGTGAAATAATAGTAAGTGAAATAAATCGTACTAAAGTCGACGCCGCTCGGCATTAACAATTACTTTACCCAGAACCCGGAATATCACAACACATCACAAGATACTCTACTGCTCAATAAGTACAACTGGATAGAAAAGACTGTATAGTTTCATCTACAAGTACTACAACTGCAAGATGGGAAGGGGACTCGGAGATCTGCGGACGCTGCAGGTTATACCTCGAGTCTTCTAATACCGCTGCTGCTGGCTAGCTGAGATACCGCGTACTAGGACCTGGATTTGCACATGGGGAAAGACATGCGCAGAAGGGCGTGAGTACTCCACATTCGGTACCCAGTAAGTGCCAAGCCTAACCCCAGTCAAGTAGTGACGAGGTCAGGTAGAGGCCCTACTGAGGTTTGCAAAATAACAGATATAGAGAACAAGTAAGTAAAACAGATGATAATCGACAGGAATTATAAGTAAAGGCTAGCAAGAAACGGTATAATCAAATGCTCGGATCAACGCAATATATATATAAAGCTCTGTAAGGAAGTAAAGGTACAATGCAATGCAAAATGAGGTAAAGGCTCAAGTCTACGCCCGCAATCCCTTTATGCAATGCAGAATGAGGGAAAGGCTCAGATCTATGCCCGCAATCCCTGTATGCAATGTAGAATGAGGGAAAGGCTTAGGTCTATGCCCGCAATCCCTGTATGCAATGCATAATGAGGGAAAGGCTCATGTCTATGCCCGCAATCCCTATGTATGCAATGCAAAAATGAGGGAAAGGCTCAGGTCTATGCTCGCAATCCCTGTATGCAATGCAGAAATGAGGGAAAGGCTCAGGTCTATGCCCGCAATCCCTGTATCTATACGTAATATAAAGTAAATCTCCAAAATAACGTAGTTTTAAGGGTTTGAGGAAAAACCAGTTGGAAATCTCGAAGAAAGATCATTAAATCAGTTTCAAAGAATAGTAACGATTGGAAAATCAGTTAGAAATCAATTTACCATGATAAATCTTAAGTTATGAAATTTAAATGATAGCAGTGATAATAGAGTTGGAAAGGAAGCATTATGTAGAAAGGAATAAGGAACTTCGGTGAAAATATCTCGTGCACGCGCTCGTCACCTCACGTACACGGTTTTTTTATAGGAAAAACCAGTAAAAATGCCTAAGGGAGATTCCCCAACACAGAGTTAGGC
>MDKH01206253.1:0-15619 GCA_005239495.1 Nicotiana undulata
TGTTGTATCTATGTAGCCGCCCGTTGACACTGTGACACTAGTCCTGGCACACACTTGTTGTACGTTGGCTTGCCTAACCTTGTCGTTAGGTGCCATCACGACCTGGACCGGTTTTGGGTCGTGACAACTCCTTAAGCTTTTAAGACCACAAGTTTCAAAAGTCTTCCTTTTTTATTTTTAAACTCTGCGCCGAGTCAAACTAGCTCATTTAAATTGAAACGGAGGGAGTATTAAATATATAAAAGTATGTATATCACATAACAACTTGTTTGGATGGTTGTTACACATCGTTTCATAATGTATTGTATTGTATTGTATTGTATTGTATCGTACTGTATCGTTTGATGCATACAATGTTTAGATAGATTGTATCGTTTGTTGTTATTTCATGATATCACACACCAGCAATACGAAGAATAAATTTACAATATTATAAAGAAAAATTATGATACGGGATAAATTTATTATATAAAAAGGTAAGGTAAATGATAAAATAAAATTATTTAATAATAGTGAAGGGTGAGATGAGAGAAAAAGACAAGATAACGACGCAACCACACCAAATCGGTCGTTACATAAAGTGGCACATTTCATCGTTACGTAACGACGGATTTAACGATACGATACAATAAAATTTAAGTAACAACCAAAACAAACATCGTATTTAAAGTAACAATACGATACAATACAATCAGGGGCAAAGCCACATTGAACCAGGGGTGTCAAGCGACACCCCTTCGCCGATAAATTATGCTATATTGCTAGATAATTTTTTATATTTTATGTATATATACTATACGTTGACTCCCTTCGACTTTTCGATGTAGCTAAGTATATATTTTTTGACACCCCTTGATGAAAATTCTGGCTCTGCCACCGGATACAGTAGGTAACGACCATCCAAACAAGCTATTAAACTCTGTGTCGAGTGAAATTACCACCGGAGAGAGTATTCAATATATAAAAGTAAGTATATAACATAAATTGGGACTAATGGGAGTACTAACAATTAACTGAAAATTCTAAAAAGAAGTGAACCCAAGTAAAATTAAACCAAAATTAGATGTTGGTATAGAGAAAAACCTGAGGGAAATTGTTGGATTGTGCCCAAACGCTGCCGTCTTGACCGATAATAGCAGCAGAAGTAAGGTAATTACCTTCAATCTCACACATCAAATGATCATCAACATATGATTGCCACGACATCTTTCTTTAGCTACTGTTAATGGATTTTTAGGTTCAAGATTTGTGAAATGGAAAATGGGGTTGTTAAATTGATGTGTTTTTTCTTTTTTTGTGTTTGTAGAAGTTGCGTTGATATTAAGCTCTTGGTTGGATACTGTGACTATTGTTTTCTTTAATGTAATGGGTATGGTCATTTTTCTTCTTTTTTTTGCTGTCTGATTTTAGTATAGATTCGGACAGCTAAGAACATCATTCGTGATCAAATTTGACTCTGACTCAAAGTCAATTATTGGTGAGCTACCTTAACGGCAGCCTTCGGTAGATTAAGGACAACATATGTGGGGCCAACTTTTAATGTGTTAGACATCATTATATTAGGCCACGTGGCTTTACGTGGCTTTCATCTTAGTTCATGGTATGATAAACTCGCCTTATTTTTTTGACCCGCACCATTATTCCACTCGCCTCATTATCTAATTATTATTTTTTTTGCATTTTTTGATGGGGACTACACAGAAACCATAAATCAAAGATAACCCCAGGTAAATTGACTCATTGAACCCTAACTCAAAAAATTATTGATTGGTGGTGAAGCAAGTTGATTTTCAAATCTTGTTTTGAAGAAGGTCGAGGTGTTTGGCCTTGCGGTGGTGCGTTTTTTGTAGTGTTGTGGGTGTTTGTTGGAGGAAACTGGCTAGCATTCGTAATGGTTACAAATCTATTTTAATGGCTGGTTTTGAGGGTTATAGAAAACTAAGATCCGAAGAAAAATGGGTGGCTTAGATGGCTGAAACGAGATGGTGTTCAAGAGCTACTGCACAGTGGCTCGTCCAGCTGCATTTTAATGGCTGTTCGGGCATTTTTCTGTGGTTTCGCGCTTGTTTTTGGGTAAAAAGGATTGAAGAAAAAGAAGAAGAAAATTGAGCAGGTCAAACAAATAGGGCGAGTAAAAAAATAAGGTGGGTTATGATACACATATTGATGAAGTGAAAAAAGCCACGTGGCCTAATAAAATGATGGCAACACATTGAAAGTCGGCCCCGCATCTGTTGCCGTTAGTTGCGGGGGCAAATTTGACAATAGAATTAACATCCTATATATTGTCAGACGGATAGATGGACGAGGGTTTTTATAAACCATTTAACATACGGTAGAGGTATTTTAGACCCTTATTCCTATTTTTATTGGGGCATTAATCTAATTTCATGTCGAAAAGTTTCACTTTGAACATTTAAGGTGTAAAGCATTCTCTATTAAAAGCAACTTTATTCCCAAGATTCAAATTCGAGACCACGGATTGTGAATTGAGGGGTATTTGCCATTCCACATGCACTATAATTCTCCTACGTAATTTTTATAAATTTTCTAAATTAATTTTTTATTGATCTCCCGAAAAAAATTATGTACGAGTAAAATCACAAATCTAATGGACTACATAATTAAAACTTCAATCACTATTTTCCAAAGAATCATTTTTTTCTATTCAGATTTTAAAAAGCTATGTTTTTACCAAATCTTCTGTACTAGTAGTTCATAACAGATGGTGCCTCTCAAGTATCCTATTATTCTATTAGTACATAACAGATGGTGCCTCTCAAGCATAATATACTGGAATTCCAGTATAATATACTTGAACTTCCAACATGAGTTCCAGCAAAGTATATCGGTCTAGCATAATATGCTTGAAGTTCATATACAGGTGCTCAAATTTCCAATATATTATGCTGGAACTTTCCGCGTGTTGGAGTTCCAGCATATTATGCTGGAAGTTCATACACAGTTGCACCGAACTCCAGTATATTATGCTGGACCGGTCCCTGTTGCAGCAAAATAGTGATTATTTTTCAATGACTTGGCAAATACTGACTATTTTTGAATGATTAGTCCGAAAACTGGCTAGCCCATGCTATTTTAACTGCAAGAAGATACAATTTTTGTACAATTTCAAGAATGAAAATTTCACATAAAAGTAGCACACTCTTCCCATTTCAAATTGACATAAAATTTTAAATCAGCTCCTGTAATCTATACAGTTACTTGTAAGGCAGCATGGTCATCAAGAATTCAAACAATCATCCACCACAAGAGTACATTCAATCTTTACAGCATTCGCTTCTTTATTTGGCGATTATAACTGCAAACACCAAATGACGATTGAAGTATGTGTCAGTGAAATATACAAGATTTCCGCTACATCATGATATTCAAACCCATTGGCAAAATAGCTATGACTTTGGTGTCAATTACATAAAGTTGTTAATACTCAATACATGTCCTTGAAAAGAAAAAGAGTTCTATATTCAGTTGGCATCTTGAAAGAGTAGTGAGAAAGAAGTCGGATGAATGCAATGCGACCATTTACGGGGAGTTCTTGTTTACATTGCTTTAGTGGGGTTCCAGGGGTTGAGAAAGAGAGGTGAGGTAAGTCTTGAATTGGGTTTCAAGAGTTGGAACGGAAGCAGAACGATTGAGGAAACAATGAGTTCGGAAAAGAAAGCAAACATGGAGGTATATGATGGCTTCCTCCGCACTCATTCCTTATCTAGGCAGAAATTGATTAACTTCCACGAGAAAACGGGTGAAAGTGAGGGATGTGAAATGGACACTTCATGTAAATACGTATGTTTGTATAACAACAGCTTCATATAATGCAAATTTTTATGTGGAACGTTCTTCCATCAAACAATCACAAAATCTATGAGCAACATTAAATTGAGCTGATAACTAATGGAAGTGCAGGAGTTGAACTCCCTCCGTCCCAATTTGTGAGAGCACTCTTTCCTTTTAGTCATCCTAAAAAGAATGTCATCAACAACAACAAACTCAGTTTGATCCCAACATGTGGGGTCTGGGGAGGGTAGTCTGTATACAGACTTTACCCCTACCTAATGCAGGTGGAGAGGCTGTTTCCAATAGACCCTCGGCTCAGGAAGGGCAAGAAGAAGAAGAGTGAAGCAAGGAAGGAAAACAGTACAGAATGTCATACTTCATTATTTAGAAACAATTTAACTTTAAACCTCCAATTTTAAAGTTAATGAGATGATTTACAACCGCACAAATTTCTATGGCTTATTTCAGACCAAAAGTTTCAAAAGTCCTCCATTCTTTCTTATATTTTATGCCTAGTTAAACACCGCTACATAAATTGGGATGGAGGGAGTAGTTAATAAAGCATATTATACCACCCACTTATGCCCCTCTGGGCCAAGAACGTTGTTTCCGCAAAACCCACAAAAGACAACCAAGACACAAACAATTGAGCCAAAAACTAGAAGTTCTTTGGAGAAGCACTGAGGTATAGCATTATTAATTTATAACTGGCCGACTAAAACAGTACCTAATCAGTTTTCCTGCAAGTAGATCAATTGTAGCTTCTAAATCAGGATATATGTAAAACAGCGAGGTGATGATTTTCTAGTCTCAAATACTTGGCTGCTATGTTGCATGGACTCTCCAAAATGATGCCGCACCCGTGTCGGATCCTCAAAAATACACAACTTTTGGAGGATCCGACACGCGGCCCACGACATTTTCAGATCCGACGGGTGCCCCACGACATTTTCAGATACAACACGCGCCCCACGACATTTTCAGAGAGTCGGAGCAACATAGCTTAGCTGTAATCATAAGAAAGAGAGAACAAGAAAATGACCTCTTCAAAGAGCCATTTCAGCCTGCAAAGCAGCAAGTTCATCTTCTTCTGCTTTGTTCTGCTGGGCGGCAGGACGCACGTGTTGCCTACCAGAGGGCAGATGAATAGGTGCAGAAGGGGCAGTTGTAGCAGGCTGAAGGAGTTGTTCCTCCAACTCAGCTCCTTCTAGTTCTTCAAGTTCTGCCTCCAACTCATCCTGCAAAAAGTAATACAAATTATTTTCCAGAAACAGAAAGGAGATAGTATAAAAGAACAAAGAATTGCCCAAGTAGATACTTCATCAAAATCAGCAGCTGCACCAATTGGCGTAGATAATGCTTCCTGAATCATTTTCATATTCTCAGTCTGCTCGTTGATTTCATCCATTGTTTTGTCAACATCGTCAATATTCCTGAAAAGAAAGATTAGACAGTATCAGGCAAGAAAACCTCATTTAACAAAAGATACCCAAACATAACAAAAATAGGAAATTAATTTCTAGCATATATTTAAGTTTGACATTGATGCGACGAAAAACTCTGGACACCACAAAGAACAACACTGCATAGATGTGAGAGATATCACGAAGCTGTAATCATGCTTTTGTGAAGACTGCTTCTCTGTAACTCTGCTACTAATAACTGGACGATAGAAGTATTAAAGAATTTAAGCCATCAATTAAAATGGCATATATCCGCTAAGACATATTTTTCAAATTTAATGCACAAAGAAGACTACAAGGAAATTTGGTACTTTAACATGCTTTCTAATATCCGGCAAAACGTCTGTACGGAGACCTCTTATATATCGTTTGAACATTTTGTGTTGTAGGACAAAAGTCTTTGTGTGCAAAAGCTGTGTAACTATGCAAAACAGAGTTAAAGTTGCTGCAGCAACATAGCGCTGATACAACTTACGTTGCCTTCTGCATGGCTTTCATCGCAGCCGCTCCAGTTCTCAAAGCGTCAACAGTTTCTGTTGTGGCTTTTGCACCTTCTAACAGTATCATCTGAAACCAAAAACCAATGAAATAAATTCAGTCTATGCTTATTATGATGTTATGACGCAAAATGCATGCAATGATTGTGAGATCTAGGGAAACATCAAGAGCACCTGATCGTGGATACGTAATTGGAAATTTCCAAGCTGTTCGACTTGCTGCTCATAGAGCCTTTTCCTTTTCAAACATTGTATTGCAGCTGAAAATAGATCAAAAAATTCATCAATGTTGCCGAAAAGAAGAAAAAGACGGCATTAAGGCATAATGAGTCAAAAGAATATATAAATGGAAACACAAAGACATCATCATTATATTCACTTAATATGTTCTCAAAGTACTATAAGTATTGGGGTATATATGTGTGATCCACAAAGATAACAGCATACACTATTCAAATTAGTTTCCTCTATCTTTCTTAGAAGCTCGAATCCAACTGCAACAGACTTCTCAGGAGAAGCCAAAACACATTTTCTTTCTGTCTTTATGTGGGAAAATCATATGTAAAGCTGCTTTACATATGACAGGTTTCCGGACTTTAATCAGATCAGCCCAAGACTTAAAGACTTTACAAGAATATCCAAGCTTCTATGGCATCTAGGACCAAAATGCCAACAACAGACAAACAATGATATTAAATTCACTTATGTTTTTCAGCTGAAACTCAATTTCGATATAATATTGGAAATGTAGTCTGCATAGAATATTCATCCTTGGGGAATTTGTTAAGAAGGGAAAATTTAACTTCTATAGATTTCTTGTATGAAATTTATAATGAAAACAATGTTACGATAATTATTAAAAAGGTAAGACAGGAAGAGCTAGTAGATAATAAAGCGTCCAGTTGGAATCAAAACCCAATGCTTAAGCCGGTATTGAGCCGGTATTGTTTTGAGCCGAGGGTCTCTCGGAAACAGCCTCTCTACCCCCTTTGGGATAGGGGTAAGGTCTGCCTACACTCTACCTTCCCCAGACCCCACTGGTGGGATTTTACTAGGTTGTTGTTGTTGTTGCTTAAGCCGGTATTGAAATATCTAATTAGCTTTTCCAGTCATTTCAAGAAAATAGTAGAAACATATCTAAAAAGTAGTTGTTACTTTAACACATTAAAAAAGTCAAAAATGTATTTTCAAGTATTTACTGGCATAGTTGCCTAAGCATGCTAATTAGAAACAGCAAGCAAAGACAATCCGCCTAATTTACAGGGGGAAAAATTCCTAAATTAGTTTCCATCTTATATTGACCATTAAAAGCCGAAGAAAATGTTCACAGAAGTTTTGATTAAAAAAAATTCTTTTAAATCTCTTTTTCATAAGTAAAAGATTAATATAAACTCAGTACTAAGAAGGTACTGAGTCAAAGTACTAAAAGAAAAAGCTCAATGAGATATTTAAATATGCGACAAAGTACTAAAATTTTCTTTGAATCTTCACTCTTATCTACAACAACAACAACAACAACAACTCGGTAAAATCCCACAAGTGGGGTCTGGGGAGGATAGAGCGTACGCAAACCTTACCCCTACCCCGGAGGGGTGAGAGGCTGTTTCCGAAAGCACCTCGGCTCAAGAAGAAGAAAATAAACAATAAATAATAGACAATAGATCAGTGATAGCAACAGAAGCCAGAAAAATAAAATAATATCAGCATCCTAATAAACAACAACAACAACAACCTTCTCTACAGAATATGCGAAATAACATGAAAAGAAAAACCTCAACTAGAAATTCACATGTGTGAAAACAACTCACAATCGTGACTTTTGGGTTTTACTACATATAACAACATTTGCCGTCTTTTGATATATTTCATTTTTTTCCTTTTCTGCGGTAAATATACTCCTATAATGGAAGTACCATATAAAAACTATCCTATGACTCTTCAGTATTAATATTGAAGTCTCAACAGTTAAACTCTATGTTGCTTGGACTCTTCAGAAATGTTGCCGCATCTGTGTTGGATCATTCAAAAATGCACTACTTTTGGAGGATCCGACACGCACCTAACGGCATTTTTGAAAAGTCCGAGCAACATAGGTTAAACTAGCGAGTCAAAAGAAAACCTACCTCATCTAACACAAGCATAAAGTTAAACAAACCAGTCGAATATTACATGATTTCAAAGACCATACACATATATCTCAATCCAACAGTTCACCATACAAGTAAGGAAAGACTCTTTTAATATAAAGTCCCATTCTTAAGTGCATGGTAATAAAGTAAACGGAGAAAAACCAAGAATCTTAATAGAAAAGGAGAAATATAAATGTAAACTTATCCAGGCCAAGGGAACTACATATGAAGAAGAAGCCCCTTCTGACAAATGATTTTCAAGACATCATACCTCTTTTATTTTTTGCTCTAGTAAACTCCTTTGCCTTTTCAACTTCGGCAGCAGCCTTTTTCAATAAAACTTTCTCCTTTTTCTCAAGCATCTCAAGCGTCTGTACAGCATAACCGAAGGAAAATTCAAGCTCTTGATATTAACTTGAAAAACTAAAACACAACTAATTACTTCAGCAGACACAAAATACGAATAAGTTGAATGAAATTCCTTTACTTCATAAAAGAACACAAAAAGCAAATAAGTGAAGGTCTTCACAAAGTCTTAGCACAGGTATGTGGCTGGCACAGAATGTGTTTATTTGGCAAACTTGGGGATGTATGACTGTATTAAATTTCTTCTCTTAAAGCAAGGTAAACAAGGAGATGGCAACTGCCTTCTGCTATAGCTCTACCTTATGCTAGATAAAATCATTTAGCAATAAGCCAGCTGTGTCCTAGTTGAGACTCACTAAAATGGGCCTCACTTTGTATGCAGAATGAATAACGTGAATAACAATATGTTATTGCATATCAGTGGCGGACCCAGGATTTTGCGCAAGCGGGTTCAATCTTAGAAGTATATAACTTTAGTCGTAAAATAGTAGTTGCCAAGTGGGTTCAAATGAATATTTATACAAAATTTATACATTTTTAATCCTAATTTATACATAGACGCAGTATTATTTTTTGGTGAAGCGGGTTCAGTTGAACCCGCTAGCCACCACTTGGATCCGCCACTGTTGCATATGGACAACACAAATGATAAATTCACTTTGCTTTAAGAGAATTCGGTCAGCTGCCAACTCAATGTCTGTTTTGTCATCCTTTTTGTGATGTGTTCCATGTTCGATTTTCCGGGGGAAAGAAGACTGGAAACTTCATGATCTACAGTTTTGGGAAGTGAAACAACCATGTGATTGCTTCAGCACTTTCTATTTGAATTGAATATGAACTAAAAATGTGAAAATCATTAAACACAAAGCAGCTGTTGCTCAGAGAACTTTAAACAAAGAACGGACAACCTTTAAATAAAGAGAATCCCCTTGGACAAATTGTATCTATTAGTTATTCGTGTGGCAAAACAGTAGCCACTTGCAAAACCTTATAGGCAAATTTCCGTCATATTTGCTTTAAATACTGAAGATTAAGCGCTGTGCATAAACATTAGAAGGAACATGTATTTCCAGTTTCATAATCCAAGATAACATTTCCTGAGAAAGAATGTATACTACGCCCTCTTCAGTCTTCACTTCCTCGAAAAGGGAAAACTCAATTTGCATAAGCTTGAATCTAAGCATAAAGGGTATTTTACTTTATATGTAGCTATTTCTCCGTAGCCGTGGGGCGAATGGAGGACTCACACTCTCTTTTAGAAAGCACAAACATAGCACTTCTCATCCGTGGATTACACTAAGGGACCAAGACATCAGTGTGAACTTAATTCACTCAATTATTTTGGGTTTTACTCAGTAGAGTGCTATTTGATTCATTAGGCAGTACAACTAATGGATGAAGTATTCCACAAAGCCACAGCTTTTTGTTTGCTACATAACATAAATGCGTAATTTGTTGAATTGTGTGACCAACTCATCTAAAAGCTTAAATTGTTAGAAAGAGCACACTTTTAATTACTTAATTATATTATGTCTCAATGTTCCCTCTCATGTGTTGGCCTCATTCTTTTTCCCATTAGCCAAACAAGTGGAATTATTTTTTGTTTTTTTGGGCGATGGTGAGATTTGAAACCAGTTGCTCTGACACCATGTTGAAGTGTATGACTAATTCAACTAAAAACTTATGTTGTTCGAGAGAACACACGTTAGACACAGAAATGGACAAAGAAAACATAATTTTATTCCCCTAAAGTCCATATGATGCCTCCCAACCATGAATTAGTTTACCCAAACAAATATATGTTTATAAACCATGCTTCGATCCCAAACTCGGATAGTCATATGTTTACATTGATCCTCTATGATAACTCCCAACAATGAATTAATTGACTCAAAACGAAAAGAAGTCAACTATTAAACTGACCTCAATTCCAAACTAGTTGGGTAAGCTATACAGAGGCGGAGCCAGAATTTTCGTTAAGGGGTGTCAACATATATAAAAGTAAACATACCAGGAAATTAAGGGGAGTCAATACATAGTATATACACATATAATTATTTTTTAGTTGTTCACCGATAGTCTTAGTAGCATGCATGCCCCTTCATATTTTTAGATTTTTATTACGTTATGTGGTTTTGTTCGCCTCAGGTATTGTATTCCCTGTTGTTATTATTTGGTATTACTTATCCTTTATCTCTCCCTTTTTCTTTTCTCTTCCTTCTTTCTTCCTTCCTTATTTTCCTCAGCTTCTTCTTACCCTTCATGAGCCGAGGGTCTATTGGAAACAGTCTCTCTACCTGCATTAGGTAGGGGTAAGGTCTACGTACAGGCTACCCTTCCCAGACCCCACCTGTTAGGATCATATTGGGTTTGTTGTTGTTGTTTGTTCATTTTTTACCTAGATACACAGTGAATTTTCCCCGCGAAGGTGGCTCCGCCACTGCGGCTATATAGATCCTCTATATTCATTCAATTATATTCATTGCATTCTATTCAGGTCTACTTTTTCCAAATACCAGTAAATATCTTTTGTTTCCCAACAAGTAGAAAAAAAGGAAAAATAGAAGCAAATTCCAAAGAAAGCAGCCAATAAGGATTCAGGATCATACCTCATTTAACTTGTCTAAAGTTGCTAGAGCATTTGTTTCTTGTTTTGGTTTTCCAAAGATTCTCGTAAACATTTTCGCTTATCCACAGGAATTATTAGCAGTAAATCTTCAAAGATCAATTAACCAACCAATCAATCAATTAACTACCCCTCAATCCAAATCAATTGGGGTCCAAAAAAAACTTCAAAAATAATCAAAAATTCTACAATTCCTGCAACAACGAGAAAAGAAAAAAAAACGAAAAATTCACACCCATTAGCTGAAAAAATCAATATACAAAAAGGGTATTATGAATCTTGAATTCTTATGAAAAACATTCTACATTTTTCTTCAAACAACGTTATTGTCTGTTTTTTTTTTTTGGGTGCATTGAGGGTAGAATTTACTTGACTGACCTGGGAAAATTTTGAAGTTGTGTTGAGGAGTGATGAATTGATTGATGAATATTGACTTTGAAATTTGTAATAATGATCTGAGTAACTTGATTTTTATGAGGATTGAAAAAGGTGCGACCTTTGCAAAGATTGCTTGTGTGGAGGAAATAGGAGTGTTATCAGTCACAGCTCGTTGATTAAACTTCTATGACAGACAAATAGAATTAATTTTTCGGAAATATCGGATTTGGTATAATAATGCCCTTATTCCACATTTTCGAATATATTTATATGGGATCCCTGAATATTTTTAGTGTGCCCAAAGACAAAGAGGCAGATGAAAGTACCGGTTGCTTTGGGCACGTTAATTCCCAATTTTGTTGGTAACGCTTTTTCTCCTACTTTCTGTTTTTATTCTTTGAGTACAATATAATTTATATTTAATAGCAAATTATTTTATCTTTATATTTATCTCTTTTGTTTAATTTAATTCTAAGATATAATAGTCAACTTAATTAATATTTTAATTCTTTAAATACAATATAATTTATATTTAACATCAATTTGCTCTTTTTTAAACTTTTATCTTCTTCTTTTCTTTGAATTTATATATATTTTAGTACTTATACACAATAGTCAACTTAATTAATTTTATTCCTTCTCTTCCCATACCTTTCATTGTGCGGAGAAATCTCTCTTTCTCTAGAATTTTAGATTTTTTTCTTTAGAACTTTTTTTTTAATAATACTTGGATGATAAGTTATCATAATCTCTAAGTTTTCAAAGAGTTGCACGCCGAATTTTACCGCTAGTGATTAGCATACAGTGGTGCCTCCATCGTGCTCAAATCCTAGGTCCGCCTCTAGTGTCAGCTTTTTATTGGCTGAACTTAAGGACCAGTCCAAATACACTAACCCACTCGTAACCCGCTCCGTTACTAACCCACTCCTTACTTAAGCCTTTTAACCTAACAAAACACCTGACCACATTTCATTTCACATAAAATCTCTAACCTAATACTTCATGGCCAATTTTAGAGGGTAAAAGTCGGACTCAAATCTTGGGATTCTGTGCTGCTATAGTCTTTTGAAGTTCAAGATTTCTACTCTTCTCTTTTTTCAAGTAAGTTTATTCTGTTATTTTGGTGAATAATATATGGTTTAGAATTTTTGGAATCTACATTTTTGTGTTGCTTTCCATATGTCTTCATGAGTATTTTAGATTCTTTATTTTTTTTCATGCTTGAACGTCTTTTGAGTAAATTTTTGGTTGCATGTGGTCCTTTTCGTTTGTTGTTGTCTAAAGTTAGGGTTAGTATTGTGGATGGTGGCTGGTGTAATTATTGGTATGGAGCGCCATTTTTTGACGATTCTAGTTATTTAAATCAAGTTTGCCTTTGTATTTATCTATAGTTATATTGTCTGTGGAATATATTATTTTTGTGTTGCTTTCCATGTGTTTCCAGATGTATTTTAGATTCTTTGTTTTATCTTTTTGTATTCAATTTTTCGAATAAAAGTGCACCTACCGTTAATATTTATCTCTAACGACCATTTATTTAATAAAAAAAACTTACGTATAATTCATATGTCAGCTCTTTATTGACTGAACTTAAATACCAGTCCTAATACATTAACCTACTCGTAACCCCCTCCCCTCCTTTCACTTTTAATCCTTTTAACCTAATAAAATACCCGATCACATTTCATTTCACAATAAAAAAATCTCTAACCTACTACTTCATGACATTCGTCAATATTATAGGGTAGAAATCATACTCAAATCCTGGGATTCTCTGCCACATTAGTCGTTTAAAGTTACAGATTTCTACTTTTCTCTTCTTTCAAGTAAGTTTATATCGTTATTTTGGTAAAATATAGGCTTTAGAGTTATGCTTAATCTGTATTTTTGTGTTGCTTTCCATGAGTTTCCAACGTATTTTAGGTTCTTTATTTTTTTACATGATTGTAATATCTTTTTGTACTCAGTATTTTGGTTGCATGTGGTCCATTTTCGTTTGTTCTTCTCTGAAGTTAGGGTTTGTATTGTGGTTGATGGCTAGTTTAGTTATTGGTGATAAGTATATTAATTTGTATCAATCTCTTATAAGGATAGAACTCTTGTAAGGATAGAATAGTCATTACATACCAATATATAATCTATATATATCTCATGTAAACTTGTATATGATTAAGGAGAATCTCAACTTCTTACATGGTATCAGATTGCTTAGGTTCTTTCTATACGTTCTCCTCTTTTCCACCTCTTTTCCAGCTTCATGTCATCATCTTCATCTCAATCCAGTTCTTCAACCTCTAGTGTTATGGCTGCCTCTTCCCCTCTTCCGGTTTCATTCCAATCTGCAATATCTCTCTCTAATATAAAAAATCTCGTCCCACTATTCTTGATTACACCAACTACATGCTATGGAGAGAACTCTTTTTACTCGTATTCAAAGGTCATGGAGTTTACGGTTTTATTGATGTGAGTTATCATTGTCCTTCACCTACTGTTCTTAATGATAATGGCATCTCAACTATAAACCCAGCCTTTCAACAATGGATTCAACGCGACTTCATTGTTCTTTCATGGATTCAAGCTACTATTTCACAAGAGATTTTTCAAGCTATTATCAAACCCAATCATACTCTAACCTCTCGTGAAGCTTGGCTTCAAATAGAACGTTTGTTTCGTGATCAAGTTTCCTCTCGTACTCTCCAACTTAAAGTTCAGTTTCATAATCTTAAAAGGGGTGATATCCATTAATGAATATGTTCATCGCCTTAAATCTATTGCAGATGCTTTAACCTCTATTGGCAATCCCATTTCTGAGACATATCTTGTCCTTCAAATCCTCTCTGGCCTGCCTGCTGAATATATTTCTGTTAGTACCTCTATCTCCACTCGTGCCCCTCTTCCTTCTTTGGTTGAAACTAGTTCTTTTATTTTTCTTCACGAGTCTCAATTGGCGAGTATCTGTACTCATCCCTCAGATCAATCAACCACAACCTTTGTTGCAAAACAATAATTTTCTACTTCTCATGGTCGAGGTCGTGGTAAAAATTATAATGGAGGTCGTAACTCTAATGGCAGATGAGGCAGAGGCCGTCGTAATCATGGATACTCAAAGCCTTTTGTTGCCATGCCTCATCAATTCAACCCTCGACCTCGTGCTTCCTCTATTTTAGGCCCACCACCGCAACAATTTCCGTCATTCCCTGGCTACTCTTCCATTCTATGTCAACTTTGTTTCCAACCAAATCACTCTGCCCCATGAGTGTCCTTGTCACGACCTAAAAATCTAACCATGGTTGTGATGGCGCCTATCGTGTTACTAGGCAAGCCTACATCTCAAATATTATTACTAAACCGATTATAAGAAATTAATAAAATATTTCAACATTTAAATTTTTCATAAACTAAATCAACTCTAATATAATATAGAAAAAATACGAAAACGAGCCCCAAACATCAGGGTGTCACTAAGTCATAAGCGTCTAAAATTATGAACTAAGATATATAAATTATCTAACTGTCCAAAAGAAGAAATAGATGATAAAGGAGTAACAAGGTCTTGCGGTCGCTAACAGCTACCTTGCAGTCTCCGCAAATATCCGGCCTGAACTCAACGATCGCCGCGCTCTAACTCACCTGGATCTGCACATAAAGTGTATGGTGTAGTGTGAGTACAACCGACTTAGTAGTAACAGAAATAACTAAGGAACTGAGTAGTAGTGACAAGCTAAATTAAATAGTCCAATTATTTATTTTCACAGTTTAAAAATAAACAGAAATAAAAAGGTAAATTTCATAACTCAGTAAATTCTACAAAAAAAATTAACAGATAAATGCAGCAACAACAAAAGTAAATGCAACCTCACAACAATGTCACTCCATCACTCAGCACTCGCACTCAACACTCAATACACTCAACACTTTGCGCTCACTAGGGGTGTGTAAAGACTCTGGAAGGGCTCCCAAAACCCAAGCACTAAGCACAGACAGCTCACGTGTCATAATATCAATATCTGGATCTGCACGGTCAGCTCACGTGCTACGCGGACAGGTCACGCGCTATGGTGTCAATACCTGGACTCGCACGGTCATCTCACGTGCTACGCGGACAGATCACGCGCTATGGTATTAGTATCCTCACAACCAGGACCTCGGCCTTACTCAATCATGTACCTCACTAACCTCACCATCAGCAACAAATAAGGGGACACAAACCACATCAAGTATCACAACATATTAGCAAATAAATAGAGACTGAGGTAAACATGTACAATAATTTCTATTGCTGAGTACAAATAACGTGAGCACGAATAAATCCTAAGCATGATCTCTAACATGAAGGCAAACAAGTTCAACAACAAGTAACTACGT
>ML253534.1:0-23568 GCA_005239495.1 Nicotiana undulata
AGAAGAAGAAGTCTACCCGTTTTGTATTTATTTTTCTGCCAGCTATTATGTCTCGTTTCTCGTTCCAAACCATACCTAATTCGATTTTCTTATGTCCAATGGATTCCTTGTGAAATTATAATGAATTTAGGCCTTTGAATCACTCAATTTGACCTTATAATGAAGGAGATATGTAGGTTTTAAGATTTGCAAATTGTGCAGGTTTTTAATACGCCGTCAGGGGCAAATTCGTAATTAACCAGAATAATTTGGGCAACCTTGGTAAAATAGCCATAAAATCCTCATACGATGTCCAAATTCGATGATTCCTTTTTCTACGGGTCCGTAATTACGATACGGATCTAATACTTCATTCAAAACATAAATCGGAGCTCATTCGTTCAATATGATATCATTTATGCTTGAAGAAACGACGTCNTCAAACATGAACACAAGTCTAAAAGCATAATATTGACTTGCTCATTCGATCAAATCATGAAAATAACATGTAAAACAACGAATTAAACCTCAAAACTCATTATTTTCCTCGAGAACACTTATAGTTCATAACTTTTCAACCGGATGTCCGAATCACGTCAAACGAACTCCGTATTTCACCAAATTTCACAGGCAAGGCCTGAATATCATAAAAAATCTGTACCGGTTTCCAGAATAAAAATACGGGCCCGATACCAATGACTTCAAACATTAATTATTTTCATTATTTCATAAATATTTCAGCAAAACAATTTCTTTCAAAAATTAATTTCTAAGGCTTGGGACCTCGGAATTCATTTTCGGGCATACGCCGGGGTCCCATATTTTATTGCGGACCTTTCGGGATCGTCGAAACACAGATTTGAGTCCGTTTACTCAAAATGTTGACTCAAGTCAATTAAAACCAAATTTTGTAATTCTAAAAATTATTGTTTCTTATTTTTTAACATAAAAGCTTTCCGATTTTATGCCCAGACTGCGCACACAAATCGAGGTAGTTTAAATTAATCTTTTTATGTCTAATAAGCCTAGAACGGAGTCTAAATTCATAAAATGACCCCTTGGGTCATCACATACTCGGACGGCCAAGAATGGCCAGAGAACGACATGAGAGGCCATGGGTGTGAGTTGAACCGCCTCTGGTTCTCTTGAGTACTAAGGGTAGACATAATCCGGCGTGTGAGGGAGCCATGGAGGCTAGGGATGGTGGTGGAGCCACCCTTGTTACCGGCGAGCCAACGGTCGGTGAGAGGAGCTTAGGTTTAGCAGAGAGAGCTATGAGAGGAGAATGTAACAGTGGAGAAGAGGAGAGAATGAGAGAGTGGGAATGAGGGTTTGGGGGGTGGTCTTTAGGATTGATTTAGGTAAGAAGGAATCGTTGATTAGACATAATCAACGGTCCAGATTAAAACGGGAATTGGGTCGGGTAGGATAGTGGATTGGGCCTAGGATATTTGGGCTAATTTAATTGGGTTTGGGACTGGTTCAATTAGGCTACAATTGAAATAATATTAGGCTATTTGTTAAATACCCCATGCAAATTAATTAAAATAGTTTATAAAATAGCTAATAATTATAAAAATTGAATTTGGTGCATAGAACATAGTTTAAAATAATTATTTAGTATTTTAAAAGACAAGTGACTAAGTTTTGGTAAAAATGGTATAAAATCATATGATTGGGCTGTAATTGCAAAGTTATTACAATTATAGCCAAAAGATGCCAATTTGGCTAATTATGATATAATTTGGTCTTAATAGGACCATAAATAATACATTAAATCAAGAAATACTTTTGAAATTATTTGTGATGCAATTTTGTAATTATTTATTGGAAATAAAATGCTGGATAAATTAATAAAAATATAAGAAAGTTATGGAAAAATACCAATTGCTATTAATGCATGATTTTGAAGGTATATATGCAATTTAAAATATTTTTTGGGAAAAATTGGGTATCAACATCGAGCACATAAAGTGGAAATCCCGAAGGGAGGCCCTCGAGGAAATTCATGCTCGAGGTTTTGACTTATCGGCTGAAATTAAGAATGCCAAGGGGATCGAAGCCGAGGCCAAGAAGTTGGCGTATCCCGAGGATGAATAAGTCTCCGAGGGTTCAAGCGGATCCGAAAGTGGAGGATACTTCAAAGATCTTGGCGACGAGGCGGGCTTCGGCGAAAACCAGGCCGTTTAAGTGCGTTGTGTGTTTTCCTTTGTTTTTTTGTGGTTTTGTATTTTTGAACCTTTTTTCAAGGCCGTTTGGCCTTTGTAAAGACTATATTTATATATAATACAAGGCTTCTTTTTCTCTCGACAATTTCTAAGTTTTACTTTTGCTTTATTCTTTATGTTTGTAAAGATCGAAATATTAGCATGAAATAGTCAGGTTCGGAGGTTCGAACATGCCTTGCCTTTGATATTATTTTTCGAAAGGCATCATGGGGTATCGATATGTATGGAAACTTTTCCTCAAAGTACTTATAATTGTTTAGATTATAGATTTTCGAGGGTAGACTTTAGAACTGGTTTAAAAGTTTTTCAAGGTCTTGTGTTTTATTACGGGTCTCGAGCGTCTCCGAGCCATTTTAATATAGCCTTAGCCTTTTTAGTTCAGGTGTTACCAGTGGGTTTGTCACCTTGATTTACTCCGGGCTTTCCTAGGATAAAGTCCCCAAATGGGGACAACCGTAGCTTTTAAGGTTCGGGCACTACCAAATAAGCTTCGCCCCCGTGTTTTAATATCCCAAAATGTCCGAACCTGCCTTGGTTGGATGTCCCCGAGCGAAGAGGCCCTTGGGCTCGATGTCTAGAAAATTGTGTCATTATTGACGGTTAACTACAAGTGTTAGGCTAAAATGTGGATGAGTAAAAGAAAGTGATCGGGGTCTCACCTTAACAGTAATATCACTTCAACTGAGTTGCGTTCCAGTTGTTCGATAGTTGTTCACCGATCATTGTTCCGAGTTTGTACGAACCTTTTTTCGCTGATCTCGATAATTTGATACGGACATTCCCAGTTTGGTCTCAGTTTTCCTTCATTCAGATCCCGAGTATTTAATGTGACCTTCCTCAATACCAAGTCTCCGACATTGAAGGGTCAAAGGTTGGATCTTCGATTGTAATATCTCTCGATTTGTTGTTTCTGGGCTGTCATTCGGATGAGGGAGGCATCATGCCTTTCATATAACAATTCTAGGCTCATGTTTAGGGTCTCGTTATTCGTTTCTTCGGTTGCACATCGGAACCTGAGGCTCATTCCTCCGACTTCGACTAGCATTAGAGCTTTGGCGCCGTGAACTAGCAAGAACGAGGTGGCCCTGGTACTAGACTTCAAGGCCGTACGATATGCCCACAAGACTTCGGGTAGGATTTCCTTCCATTTTCCTTTGGCACCGGTCATCCTCTTTTTAAAGTTTTGGTTTATGGTTTTGTTGGTGGATTCTGCTTGTCCTTTCCCACTAGGGTGGTAGGGTGTTGATATTATCCTTTTGATCTTACGGTCTTCGAGAAACTTGCTAACTTTGCTGCCGATGAATTGTTTCCCATTCTCAAACCGACATATGATATGATCCCAAATGAAACCAATATCTTCCTTCTCCCTGACCTTCTCATAGGCGTGGGCTTCCACTCACTTAGAAAAATAGTCAGTCATAAATAATATAAATTGAGCTTTACCAGGTGCCTGTGGAAGGGGGCCAACGATGTCCATCCCCCATTTCATGAATGTCCACGGTGATAAGACCGAATGCATCAACTTTCCGGCTTAATGAATCATCAGAGCATTCCTTTTACATTCATCACATCTTCATACGAACTCCTTCACATCCCTTCCCATGTCGATCCAGTAGTAACCGACTTTGATTATTTTTTCGAACCAATGATTCGACGGTTGAATGATTTTTGCAGGTGCCTTCGTGAATTTCCCTCAGAACGTACTCGATATCTTCTGGACCTACACATACCGCGAGCGGGCCATTAAATGTTCTTCTGAACAAGGTTACGTCTTTGGACAAACTAAACCAGGCTGCTTTCGTACGTAGGCCCTCGATTCCTTTGGATCCAAGGGCAATTTTCCGGTCTTCAGATATTATATTTTTTTTTCGCTAGTCCAAAGTTAGGCTCATTGAGTTTATCTCGGCATGGCCTTCTTCCACCACCGATCTCATGAGTTCGATGACTGTCCCCGAGTTGAACTCATCGTCTTCGACCGATGACCCCAAGTTAGCAAGGGCATCGAGCTTATTATTTTGATCCTGGGGTACGTGTTGCATAGTCCACCCTTTGAACTGGTGTAATGTTATCTGCAACTTATCTAGGTACCTTTGCATTCGTTCCTCTCTGACCTCAAACGTTTCATTGACTTGGTTCACCATAAGGAGGGAGTTGCACTTAGCTTCGATCACCTTCGCTCCCAAGCTTTAGGCTAGTTATAGACCTGTAATCATGGCCTCATATTCGGCCTCGTTGCTAGTCAATTTTATAGTTCTAATAGACTTTCTAACTACATTTCCTATTGGTGGATTCAATACAATGCCAAGTTCGGACCCCTTTGCGTTCGAGGTGCCGCCCGTAAAAAGGGTCCAGATCACCGAAGAAGTTACCGAGTTCAACAATAACTCGGTAATCGTAGTCCCCGTCTACCACTTGCTCCTCCGATTTTGTTGAGGCTGGTATCAGTGATTACTATTTGGCTCCGTCTTTGACATCAGATTCAGATCCTTCAATATCGAGAGTGTGGATACTGGTATCACTTCATCGACTATGAATATCTCCCTGGTGGCCGATTGTTACCTGAAAACTGTTTTGATTCCTCCGAGCATCGGGAATTTCAGCACCTGGTGCAATATTGAGGGTATTGCTCTCATGTTGTGAATCCATAGCCTCTCGAACAAAGCGTTGTATCTTATATCCCTTCGATTACATAGAACTTGGCTTCCTGAATGGTTCCGGTGATTTTCACTAGTAATGCTATTTCCCCTATAGTGGACTCACATGCCATGTTGAACCCATTCAGGACTCAAACCGGAGGTACGATCTGATCTTGTGGGCCGCATTGTTCCACGACCCTCGATATGATGATGTTTGCCGAGCTACCTGGATCAATTAACAAACGCTTAACTTGATATTTATTTATGAGTACCGATATTACCAGTGCATCGTTGTGGGGCTGTGTGATCCCCTCTGTCTCTTTGTCGTTGAATGACAAGGTCCCTTCTGGTACATAATCTGGAGTCCATTTTTCCCTTGTGATGGATACTTTTGTGCGATTCAACATTGGACCCTGACAATGTCGACCCCACCTATGATCATGTTAAAGACGTGCTGAGGTTCCTCATGTTCGGTCTGTTTATTATAATACATGTTCCTAAAGTGGTTCTTGTCCCCATCGCTGAGGAACTTTCCGAGGTTCCGTCGTTGAACAGTCGGGCCACCTCCTCTCTTAATTGTCGGCATGCTTCTGTTCTGTGGCCATGCGTGCCATGATATTTGCACATTAGGTTAGGATCCCTTTGGGCTGGGTCAGATTGTAAAAGTCGAGACCATTTGGTGTCTTT
Organism: Nicotiana undulata; assembly: GCA_005239495.1. Lineage (NCBI taxonomy): Eukaryota > Viridiplantae > Streptophyta > Magnoliopsida > Solanales > Solanaceae > Nicotiana > Nicotiana undulata. Next base: position 5,531 of record ML253534.1, read on the forward strand.
GATGCGTCCGATGGAAGATACGACGGTGGATACATCAACGTTGAAGTTGTACTCAGATAATCTCGTCGCTACTTTAGGCCCGACAGGCCTGTCGAAGCTATTTTTGCTCATGAGTCCCTGGTTATTTCTTAGGGATAGGCTTTGGAGTCGCGTTCGGGGGAAAAGGTTTCTGAATAAATTTCTTGGAATCCAGTCCCTTCAATAAAGGGTTGCTCCCCGGATTTGGTCGACCCTGAAATTGTAGGTTTCCCCCTTTTTATCATTGTCTTCGATTTTATTTTCCCCTGATTCTATCAGTTTCTTCTACGAGTTATTTATGATCTCAGGGTTAGTCCTCGATTCGCTTTCATTTGTTTTTTTCGCGATCGATTCATTTTTGTGGATGACTTCCCGGGGGAGCTCAGGTTCATTTCTGCTCGGTGCTCGACCCTAGTTCTTCAATTGAGTTATAACCGCTTGTCGAGCATGTAGCATTTCGAAGAACATTCGCAGGTTGATCCCATCATTTCGCCAACGTGTGTATTCTGGGCAATTGAACAGACTTCCCCTGCGCACGCTGTTTTCAGGGTCGGTAGGCTGATTTGTGTTGATGGCCATATGCGAACAGGCGACGATGGGACCCACCACCGGGATTCTACCGAGATTGACCCGGGGAACCTCGTTACCGGGTGCTCATTGTTGTTCCTGCCTTGGTGGCAAGACTCCGTGTCCGTGTTTGGAGGGGAAAACTATGGGTTTGACATTTTGATTTTAACCTGGAATAAGAAACGCTACAAAGAACAAGTGTAAAATGGGGTGTGTGTTGGTACCCAATTTTTCCTCAAATTATTTTTTAATTTGCATATATACCTTCAAAATCATGCTTTCATAGCAATTGGTATTTTTCTATAATTTTCCCATTTTTTTATTAATTTATTTTATCTATCCAATATTTCATTTCTAATAATTAATTACAAAATTGCATTACAAATGATTTTAAAAAAAAACATTTCTTATTTTAATGTATTATTTCTGGTCCTATTAAGATTAAATTATTTCACAATTAGCCAAATTGGAACTCCTTGGCTATAATTGCAATAACTTTGCAATTATAACCTAATCATATGTTTTATACCATTTTCTATCCAATAATTAGTCATTTTATATTAATCATTTTAATTTAATTTACCAAGCATCAATTCATTTTTTTACAATTATTAGTTATTTTTTGTAAATTGTTTATCTAATTTAAGTAAGTATAAACAACTAGCCCTTTTTATTTTAAATTATTGCCTCAATTAAACCTGGTCCCTAACCATTTAATTAACCAACAGACCCAAGCCCAATACACCATATCACCCGGCCGAATCCCTCACTTAATCTGAACCGTTGATTAATTTCAATCAACTGTCCAGATCACCCCATACCATAATTAAGCCCTAACGACCCCCCCTCATTCTCACCCTCATTCACTCAGCCGTCTCTTAAATCTCTCTCGTCCCTTCAACTCACCCCAGTGAGCATGGCTCTTCTCCGGCCATCTCTTTGCCGGAATCCATGGTGGTCTCACCTCATACCAGCCTTATGGATCCCCCCATTTAAACGTGTGTCATCATTTTGAGGCCCTCAAGTGAACCATAGGCGGTTCACCCACCTCCTTCGATCTCATGCCATTCTTCTGGCCATCTATGGCCGTTCGAGTAAGATCTATCACTCTCCGGCTAAAACCGGTAATATTTTGAGATTTTTCTTATCCTTTCTGGGTTCTCTTTGAAACCCTAACTCTTAAACTTTTCGTTTCTTTTAGATCTATAACAGATCTTCACCTATTATGAGTTGTTTCTATGTTTTCTTTAAAAGATCTTCCTATTTCTAAATCGATTCTTCACTTTTAAAACTAGTGTTTCAGAATCCTTTATAAAACAGTTTCCTTCTAATTTCTTAGTATTATTTCATGATTTTATCATGTTAAAGCATTATTTGAGCCGTTCTCTTCTGTTTGATTTGTTTTGGTAAAAAGCCCCAAATTTCTGGGTTCAACGTGTGAATCCGAGTTTATTTTGCAATAATTGTTTACTTGTTCTAGCATGACTTCCTTGCTTTTGTGTATACTCTATGTGTTTTGTGATTTATTGCTCTTTAATCACTATTAGGGTTTCTTATTCTTTGTCGCCTCTTCCTAAACTATGACTGTCTACTTTTATTAACTATCTGCTATCTTCTTATACGAATCCCTAATTTCGTGATTAGGGTTTTCTGATTTTTTACTTAGTATATGTTATTCTGTCCAAATCGATATTGTTTTATCATTTTTGAATCTGTAAAAAGTGTGATTAGTGCTTTATTGGTTCTTACACTATATTCTTTTCTTAGATTTCCTTAAAATTGTGATATTTTCCTTTGAGAAATACTGATTGCCTGATTTCTAGTGATTCCTTACTTGTGTCATATTTTCCTTAGTTGAAACTGGCTCCCGTGATTTCAATCTCACTCGAGATTTTCCTTACTAATTTAAAAAAAAATCTGAATCATCCCTTGCCTTGTTTCTGTGAATAAACCTGCTGTCAAATTAATTTTTTATACACTTTCCTTAACTGGTCTGTTCTGTATTTATTCCTAATCACATGCTCTATTCCTTAATACTCCTTATATGGTAAAATCAGTTTTCAATTGATTCCTTTCCTTGTTTAACTTTACTTGTGTCCGTTTGAACTATGACTCCTTAATTAAAGGGAGTACTTGTGTTAATTGGATTCTAAATTATAATTACTTCTATAATTACGCTGAACTATTACTTGTTACCATATTCTCTGCCTATTTTCAAAGCTATATATACTCTACGTTCTCATTATCATAGGACGAAAAAAAAACATTGTTCTAAAACCTCTCTTACACACACACACACACACACTCTTCTTGCTCTTCTTGTTGGTTATTTTCTATTCTCAGTCGGCTCCAAGCCAAGACTGAGTATTACACTCTCTTGCTCTTCATTCTGTGCTTATTCTCTCTTAACTGGTATGTCCTCAATTTAGTTTAAAGTATAAAAAAAACATGTTTCTCTTAGTATTTCAGTTCATCTTATTTCTACTATGCTTTTACCTATGGCTTTGTTGTTTACCTTGAAATTAACATGTCTACTTGTTGCTTTACTCGTATGATTTTTAAACTGTACCCTTTCCCTTAAACTCAGCATGTTACTCCTTTTATGTCTTTCAACATGATTCTGTCGCACTTGCATCCCTGTGATTCCTGGCCTGAACATCCTTGTGGTAAAGCTGTGGTTATTAGGTGTTGTGTAAAGTATGTAATGCATCCCCAATCCTCACTCCCTTTAGGATTTCTCTGATTCTGAATTCATGTGCAATTCTGCGTATGATGTACCTACCCTTATGTGCTTCTTATTTGTCCCCAACCTCTTTTCTTCCCTGTTTGTGATTGTTGAATTGGTTTGGTTCCTCTTCTTGCTCTATGTTCTGTTCTGAGTTGTTGTCTTGATTGTCTCATTCCCTTTTCCTTTTCAAAACTATTTCTCCCTTAAAATGAAACCTTCTGTTGTTCTCAAAAACTTATTTCAAACAAGTTGTTTTCCAACTCAACTGCAAAACTATGTCAAGCACTCTCACTATACTCTTAGAAATTTAAGTTCTGCCCCTCTAATGTGTGACTACTTTGGGATCCCTATGAGATCTCTCTGAACTCTGATACATTAGAGTTGGCCCTTCCACACTGCACTTACTCAGTATGGTTATGAAAATCTTGGTGTGAGCATTGCCCGGGATCCCTTGAGGTCCTTAGGGAACTCTGACACACCTGGATTATATGAAAGGCTGTGAACATTAATGACATTGAGAACTTCTGGAGACTTTGGGCCTATCAGTAGGCTCCCTATAATGTAACTTCTTCTTTTCTTTATTCATTTATATAATTAATGCAAATAGTCGGTAATAATTATTTTAAACAACTCTTGGGGGATGGATAGTGAAAAAAGAAAGGGGTAACTATGCATGCTATAAATATAAAAGGGGTGGAAACCATGCTATTAGGTTTATATTCCCTGTTTGCGCAATAGAGATCATGTTTGGGACCAATATGCTCAGATCATGCATTAGAAACCATGTTCTTAGGTTTCATGTATCCTGTTTCAGCATCCCATTTTGACGTTATTTTTATCACTTAGAAATCATGCTTCTAGGCTAAATAACAACATTAACAAGGAGCTGTTACTCATGTGCATTCATAACCCACGCTCTGTGCAATCATGCCTTTATAAATTCTGCCCCTTGCATTAGACACCATGTCCTGAGGCACTGCTTCAGCATCACATGGACACTGTTGCATGTTTACGTTTATCATTTAGAAATCTTGTTCCTAGGATAATTAATGTAAACTACACAAATCCTGCTTAACAACTCAGCAATTCTATATGCATTTAGAGATCATGCTTTTAGGAATCATATCTTAATCATCCCACATATCTATGTACGTAGTAGATACCATGCCCTGAGGCCTCGTTTAAGACACCTAGTTAAACCACTAATGCATATTAAAAAAACACCAGACAACCTCATATTTGATCACCTTGTTTTAAATAAAATGAAAATAATCCCTGCATATTTTTTAACAGTTAGAATAGCATGCTTTAGGTATAACAACTTCTGAACCGTTTTAACTCTGATGATTATGCATTACTCCCACGCCTACGCAAGCCCTAGGTAATCAACCTTTATAAAACTGGAAAACTGTCCCTTTTGTGTTTACTGCTTAATGGTTAACATGCTTAAAATCAGTAGGCAAATTGATTAGGGCCTTTCTGAGTTATAAAACTAGTCTACATATTTTCCTATGTTCTGGGTTCACCTAGACACCATGTCTTAGGATTCTGAATTTAAATACTGCCCTTAATTGTGTTTGAGTCGTGCTGTCTATTTGCATTACCTGTGGAGGTAAACTTGAGCCTTTTATCTATTTCTCTGTGTTCCCACTACTTGCAGTCCTACATGTTTTTGTTTGTCGCCTTATTGTTTTTGCTTTGAACCTAAGGGTCTTCCTAGAACTTCCCCTACAGGTAGAGGTCCTAAACTCCTCGAAAACTGTTAGGAAGGGGAGGGTAACAACACGCAATAGAGGTCATTGACCAACACTCGCTTTAATAACTTTTACGGGGTAGGGAGGGTAGATATGGATATGATGACCGGTGCGCTAATACCACGTGTAGCCCCTCTTTGAGGAGTGATTACTGGGTATTGTACTGATGTGATCCATATGACAAACAACCTAGGACTCCCTACATGCATGTTTAGATTATAACTCTTTCAAAACCCTGCTTAGATATTAAATATTTTTCAAATTCTGGTAAGACATGTGTGCTTAGATTGTGATTCTTTCAAAAGTCCTTTACTTGTTTAAAAATTAATTGCCTACTTGCTACTTGCTCAAATTCACAAAGTTTTTTGGCCGGGAACCACAATAGTGGACTCTGAGGGGTGCCTAACACCTTCCCATTGGAGTAATTTCAAGCCCTTATCCTATCTCTGGTTGACTAATCTTGTTTTTTAAATGTCCCCAAATAGGTGCCCTAACGCACCTTAACTCGTTAGGTGGCGACTCTTCTAATCCTTGTATACCCCTTTCCCAAAAGGAAACAAGTTGTCCCAATAATGTCAAAAACCCTGACCGATCCGAAAGGAGTTGGAAAAAGTGGGCGCGACAGCATGATGACTCTGCTGGGGATTTCTAGGCTTTTACCATTTCAAACTACTTTGTGAATTTGTACCTCTTCCCTTTTCCCTTATGTGCAATTAATTGTTTATTTCCTTCAAGCATTTAATTTTCCTCAAGATTAAAACTGACATGTTTTCTTGTTTTATTTGTAATCACTTTTTAAATTATAATTGTTGTATTTACTGCCTTCACAACGTGCAAATACATGACTACATGCCTTTACTGCTTATTTATTGCATAATCATGCTCAACTTCATACTCCACTCGTGACAAAACAAATCCTATAGCAACGCTTGATGAGTGGTTGCACCCTTCCTATTGTTATCACCCTTAAATTCGGAAAGGCTTAGTTGCGGTAAAACTAGTTGATCAGCGGTGCAGTCGACGGTTCCGTACCTTTCCCCCTTGAGTTGTCCGCTCAAGGGTACCAGTCTAATACCCCATAGAAACCTTACTCCGTTATGCTATTCCATGCATCATGGTCAAACCTAGCTAGGCTAATGTGTTGTCCGCACAACGGCCTTTAAGACAACCTTGTCCAAAGTCCCTAGGGTTTTCATAAATCTCAACGGACATCATCACGTTCTGTGCATTTATTTAGAGAACTAAATGCATGTATGCTAATCATAGATGTGAAATAGTCGAGTCTGGCGGGGGTAAAGGCCTAATCATGTTTGTCTTGCAGAAATATGAGGCACGAAGTCCCTAGATTTGGCATGGTTAGCAACATTCACCCAAAGCTTCTGAACTGGTTGGAGTACCTTCATTCTAGTGATAAGATACTCATCAAGAAATACTTGGGAAACCTACCGTCTCTCCTAGACATTCAACCCAACAACATGTTGATAGAGGCTGCCACTTTGTTCCGGGATACTGAAAGATGTCTTTCATTTTGGGGATATTGAAATTACACCATTGCTAGAGGAAATAAGAGGACTGGCAAGATTAGTTTTGGAAACTCCTGGGTTGTTAATGCCTGAAAACTGCACATGCAAAAGTTTCTTGAAAATGATGGGTTTTAAGAAGAACGCAGAGTTAAAGTGTCTGAAGGAGTCGTACATCCCTTTCGAGTATTTGTATGAAAGGTACGGTCACATCAAGTCATACCGTATCCACCATGACGAATTCTCCATAACATCTTTGGGACACATTCACCGTAGGGTGTTCATCTTCATTGTTTGCTTCCTGAGGTTGATCGTGTTTCCGACAAAGAAAGAAAGGATCCACACTAGGCTAGCCATGGTAACCAAGACCCTGATAGAGGGAATTGGTGGGCATACTTTTAGCGTCGTTCCTATGATCATCTCAGACATCTATTGAGCCTTAGAACAATGTCAAAGAGGAGCTAAGCACTTCGAAGGCTGCAACCTATTACTCCAACTCTGCTTCTTAGAACATCTCCAAAAGGGACAGTACCGGCAAGAATTTCCTCGAAGGGCTTGGAATGACCACATTGCTTTCCATCACCCCAAGCGTATGACATATATTCCCGACAATTTTTCTCAACCCAAGACTGTCAAAGAATGGATAGTGTTCTTCGATAATCATACTGAGGAGCAAGTATAGTGGATGTACGAGTGGTTCCCGACGGATGAATTCATTGTCCGGTCTAGGGATGCGCCGTTCCTGGTACTGATTGGTTTGAGAGGAACATATCCTTATGTCCCTCTCCGGGTTATGAGACAAGCAGGCAGAAAACAAATTATACCAAGGGTCGACAAGATGAGCCATTTCCGACCCGACTTTCAGGATGATGATGCTCCTCACAAGTGCCAAGCCCAACACATGTGGCACTGTAAGATCATAATGGAAAAGGACACGATCGAACTAGACAGATATCACGCAGGTTGTAAACCTTTCTACTCAGGGTGGTTAGAAGATAACTGGGATGGTCTAGGCAGACCAGGGTTCATCTGAGGCCACAGGATCATAGATGAAAAAGCTGAAGCTCAAGTCAAGTATAATCAAATGTGCAAGAGGATCCGTGAATGCGAGAATGAGCACCGTGAAATACACGAAACCAACAAGAGGTTGATTGAAGAACGGAAAGACATGGCCGTCCGTTCTAACAGAAAGCTGGAATACTTGGAGCAAGGCATAGTCGAGCTGGAGGGTAAGATCATCAAAAAGGTTGAAGACTGTCAAAAGGCTGGGGGGAATGAAGGTGGACAACTGGCCAAAGCATATCTACTGCTAGGATTTCGCGAACTGGGGAGCCTGTTCGATGGAATCAAGGATGTCGAGTCTGGGGAAGGTCTTTCTGGGACCAAGTAGGATAGTATTTCTTTTTCGCTTTATCAATGTATTAAGGCCCATGTCCATTAGTGACTTTATTTCTTGTTTATCTAGTGTCGTTTTGGATTCGTCTATTTTTACATTAATGATATGAGGCATTCCGGCATTTAAGTTCTCCAAATCAATTTGTCGCTAAGCCTACCTCGGGCACAATGAGGCCCCCAAATTAGGACGCGCTTTATATTCCCGCACTATGTGTTTAAATACCGCAATACTTTTTCATAATCCTTACTGACTTGGCTACCTTTTGTTTTCTTTCTTTTATTATTCCCCTCCCCAAAGGTTGGTTTGTGTACTCTGGCATCATCATACCTCACAAGATCCAAGGGCCCTCCACCCTCTCCTCCTCCTAGTCCTCCCAAAGGAAGAAGCAAAGGCAAAAAGAAAATGGAAGATTCAGGCAATATCAGGAAAGAAAATACAATTGAACGGGTAGAGGCCACTGACGGCTAGGGTATTCAATTTTAGAATGAACCCATGTCATAACTCGCACAGAAGTTGTTGAAGCTTCATGGAGAGCTTGATCAGGTCCGAAATTTGGCAAACCTATCATTCACACTCAGTGTTCCAGACGTCAATCACCCCAACACCCAAAATCCCGCACCTCCTCAAAACACCCCAAACAAACAGACTCATCCCGCAAGTCATCTCCATACCACTCCACCAAAGAATAAAACTCTTCCAACGCAATGCAATGCTTGCCAGACTCCAAGAAATAATCCACTACTCATCCCCGAACCACAAAACTCCACAAATGACCACCTTTACACCCAGACACCAAGCCATCACAACAACCCCATGTACGTGGAGACTATGCCGCACTCCACTCAACCCATCTCATATACACCTAAGTTTAGTGAAAAGGATTTGATCATCAGGAATTTGGCTGAGGAAATTAAGAAGCTGACTAGCCGGGTTCAAGGCGTTGAGGAAAGCAAAAGAGTCGAGGGGCTGAACTACGAAGACTTCTGCATACTGCCCGATGTCGAACTGCCTGAGGGGTACAAACCTCCTAAGTTCGAGATGTTCGATGGTACAGGTGATCCGAGGGTCCATCTTAGGACCTACTATTATAAGCTGGTTGGAGTAGGGAAAGATGAAAAGATTCGCATGAAGCTATTCATGAGGAGCTTAACAGGAGATGCTCTGTCTTGGTATATCAGCCAAGACCCCAGGGAATGGTCAAATTGGGTAAGCATGGCATCCGAATTCATGGACCGGTTCATGTTTAATATAGAGAATGCGCCGGATGTGTTTTACATTCAAAATCTTAAGAAGAAGCCTACGGAAACCTTTCGCGAGTATGCTACTCGCTGGAGATATGAAGCTGCTAAGGTCAGGCCCGCCTTAGACGAAGAAAAAATGAATAAGTTCTTTGTCCGAGCCCAGGATCCACAATATTACGAGCGGTTGATGGTGATTGAGAACCATAAATTCTCTGATATTATGAAATTGGGTGAGAGAATTGAGGAAGGAATCAAAAGCGGTATGGTCACCAACTTTGAAGCCTTACAAGCTACAAATAAGGCCCTGCAATCTGGTGGTGTGTCCAAGAAGAGAGATGTGGGAGCCGTGATGGTTGCACAGAGAACCAAATCCCCACTTAAATATCAAACCTACCAAACACCCCCGCTCGCATATCAACCAGCACCTCCACAAACTTACTAAGTACCCACGCCCACATACCAGTCGACACCTCCACCAACATACCAGTCATCCCCACCACCTACCTATCAACCTACTTCTCCCAATATTCCCAGCCCACTCCTGTTTACCATACCTATAACTCTCAACCATCCCACTATCATTCACCCCCTGCTCGCCAAAATTTCCCTAGACCTCGACCCAACTTTGATCGCAGACCTCCTAAACAATACATCGCCATTGCTGAACCTATCGACCAACTGTATGAGAAACTGAAAGTTGTTGGTTATGTCACCCCTATCCCTGTCGTAACCCCTGAGAATCCTTCCCAGTGGGTTAATCCAAATAAATCCTGTGCATACCACTCCAGCATGAAGGGACACACAACTGATGAATGTCTCTCGCTGAAGGATAAGATACAGTCCCTGATCGACAACAAGATCATTGTAGCGAAGGAATCCACTCCCAATGTCCGCAACAATCCACGCCCAATGTCCGCAACAATCCACTTCTAGACCATAAGGGTGGAGGCATCAGCATGATCGAAGTAGAAGAAGATTGGGACCTAGAGGGGTCGATTGGGTTGATCGTAGAAGGTGATGACCCAAAGAAGCCAGTAGTTACTCTCAATCCAATCATAGTCCAGATTCAGCAATCTGGAGATGCTGAGGTAGCTGTGTCAGTACCTTTTGAGTTTGAAGCAGCACCACTCGCAAAAGCACCTGCGCCAATTAAGGTCGAAGTTATGCCACCGGCAAAAGCGCCCGCACTATTTGAGATTGCAGTCATGCCACCTGCTAAGGCACATGTTTCTTTAGAAGTAAAGATAGATGCACCAATCACAGTGGCGATATCAACCACGCCATCCTTCTACACTAATGTTGTACCATGGGATTATGTAGCAAAGGCAAGAAAGAAAGGCAACGTCAAGATTGAAGAAGCTACTGCGGCACAAGGTATGACAAGGACCGACAGGGTCTATACACCAGAACATTTGGTAGAATCAAGCAAACAATCTTCAAACAGGCCACCCATTATTGAGACAGGCCCAGATGACCTTTGGAGGAAGGTGCAGGCCAAAGAGTACTCCGTCATTGACCAGTTAAACAAAACCCCTGCTCAAATATCCATTCTGTCATTGCTACAAAATTTTGAGTCGCAATTAAATGCTTTAATGAAAGTACTAAACGAAGCATATGTGCCAAACAATATCACCAGTGGAGAAATGGCCAATATGGTGGGTCAAGTACTGGAGAGTCATAAAATCACTTTCCAAGAGGACGAGTTGCCACCTTAGGGGTTGGGTCATAACAAAGCCCTGCACATCACTGTGCAATGTGAAGACTACTTCATCACCAGGTTTCTGATCGACAGGGGATCCAGTCTCAATATCTGTCCGTTGACAACGCTCAAAAAATTGGGCAAAGGGCTGTACGAGATAAGAGAGAGGTCGATGAATGTGAAGGCTTTCGATAGTTCACAAAGATCTACCATCGGCTAGATTAGTCTCTGTTTGCAAATGGGGCCTACATGGTTTGAAGTCGATTTTCAGGTGATAAACATATCGGCGTCCTACAACCTGCTATTGGGGAGGCCATGGATACATGCCGCTGGGGACGTGGCATCAACGCTGTATCAGGCAGTGAAATTTGAATAGAACCACCAGGAAGTAATCATACATGGAGATGGAAGAAATCCTATTTACAGTCGCCAACCATTCCGGTGGTGGAAGGTAGAAGGAATCTTGGTGGAGAAACTTGACACCGCATTGAACGGGTCAATGCCATAGACAAAGACAAATTGTGGGACAATAAAATAACAAGCATGGTGAACTAGAGAGGGTATGATCCAGGTAAAAGGCTCGACAAGAACCTCCAAGGAATCTCCAAACCGATACAGCTCAAGCGCCATGGCACTACCTTCGGTCTAGGGTACAAATATACTTGGGAAGAGTTCAAGAACTGGTCGCCACCTTGGCGCGGTAATTATTACCCATTTGAGCAGCCAATACCACATCTGGAGAAGACCTTTTAGAAGGCCGATATTATATGGGGATCAGAGGAAGAAGAAGAACTTGCAGCACTGAAGGACTTATTCTTGGAAGACGATGACATGGACTGTTGCGTCATTATTTAGAAGGAGGGGGAGGAAGGCCCTTCCATCCAGGCCGTGGGTAGAGGAGAATCTCTTAAGAATTGGACTATCATAACAACCAGAGCCCGACGAGCCTCGGGGAAGCAAGGCTAAACAAGCATTGTTCATTGATTTTTACTAAATGATTTCCTTTTTCGCATTATCATTTCTGCAATAAGAGCTTTAATGTTCAAAACGTTTGTTCAATTTATCAAAAGCACTTTTACGTTATTATGAATCAATATTTGTTACTATAACTTTTCTCTCATTACTTTATATATACAACATTACAATTACTTGTCTTGATGAACCGATGACTGTGACATGCAACGAGACAACACAACAAATGGACATCGATTCAGAAAAAGAAGATGATATACCTGATGAAATTGTCAAAGAAGTCGAGAATTTGGAGAACAGACCTAAGTCCAACCTGGACGAGACCAAGGTTGTCAACCTGGTATATTCAAAGAATGTCAAGGAAAATCGTATTAGCATTCATTTGTCGCCGTCAGAAAATAAGGAATACACAGAATATTTGAAGGAGTATGATGACATGATTGGTCTGAGTACATCCATTGTTTCTCACAAATTACCAATCAATCCAATGTGCCCACCGGTAAAACAAAAGCTCAGGAAGTTCAAGCCTGACAAGAGTTTGAAAATCAAGAAAGAAGTCACCAAGCAAATTGTCACGACCCAAAACCTATGGGTTATGATGGCGTCGGACACTACTATCAGGCAAGCCAGCCCCTTAATCAGTTGAAATACCTTCCTGCTTAATATTTTCGAAATCATGCCTTTCTTACACTTCATAACCAAATAATTTGAATTTTCGTAAATCAAATACGGCAGGAAATCAACTTACTGTAACAAGAGAAATACCAACACATCCCCAGAACCCGGTGACCCAAGTACATGAGCAATTTCTAAGAATTTATACAATTATACAACTCCTGTCCGAGAAATAAATCGGACAAAGGCAATAGAGGTACAATGTAAAGATATAAAAAGAAGGAGACTCTGTCGGCTGCGGAACACCTCCGGATGAATGCAGCCCGAGTAAGTCTCCAGACCAATTACTGTACTATGAAGGTACCTGTGCAACAAAATGCACAGAAAGTGTAGCATGAGTACATATACATATATGTACCCAGTGAGTATCCCGTCTAAACTCGAAGGAGTAGTGATGAGAGGTCGACTAGATACTCACTAAGGTCCAACAACATGATATATGACAAGATATGGCTAAAGCAATAGGCATGTGAAACAGTAAACAGCAAATGCATAGCAAATAATGTAGTCCAAATAATAACTGAAGAATGAACAGCAAAGTACCAGAATCTCCTCTTAACCAATACCTGACAGCCCAGTTATAAGTGACTCGGAACTAAAGTTATCATACACACACCAGGACAAGACAACCAGTCGGAGTCATAAGGGTGGTCATAAGGACTGAGGTCATAAGCTAACCCACGATCGCACATCGTACCTGCGACTCGTGTGCTGACTCGATAATGATAAGCTAACCCATGATCGCGCATCGTGCCTGCGACTCGTGTGCTGACTCGATAACAAGTGCGTATATATAAGTACAAATGTGTACCAACTCAACAGTGAACTCAACAGGACTTTGCCAATACCACGGATAATCAACTAGGATTTAAATCATAATACTTCACTTTTACTTATCACTTCAACAGTAATTACAACTCATAACACATACGAAGGTACAGATAGGGCACATAGAGGCATGCTTGTGAATCCTAAGGCTACCCGACATAGCAATATAGTCACCACGTACGGACTCTCGTCACTTGGTACGTACGTGGCCCCCACAACATGTACACACANCTCACCTCGTGTCGAATCTAGCTCTCGGACCAAGAACACGCCCGCATCTCTGAACTCTACACTCGAGGACTCGTAACTGGAGTAGAAAATATCCGTATGATATTATTTTTGAAAATATTGCACAGTACTCCTTTAGAACCGTAAAATTTTACGTTGCTACGGTTTTAACAATTCTCGTTGGAATTGTTTGCAAGAGTCATCATTGGAAGCTCGTTCATTTGTATTATTTGGATCATGCCAAAAAGAAGGGATAGTCTTAACATACCTGTTCCTGGAATATTTGAATGGAATGAAGCTTTTGCTTCCGTGAAATATGGATGAAATTCTGACTGATCCTCTTGAAATTTTGAACGAAATTGTGGGGGATCCTTTTTGAAATTTCCATCGAAATTTTCTTGTCTAAGGGGTTGAATTGTTTGGATAGAATTGCTTCAAATGAAGCTTGGGTTATTGAATTGAAAATGTTTCTGCTTGTTTAACGTTCTTGGCTTTTTAAATGTCAAAGGTAGATCTTGGTCTTTTTTTTTTAAAGCCTTTTCAAGGCATTCTTGCTAAAGGTTATGGATAAGATATAGAAATCTTATCAAGACTTGAGTTATTACTTTGATTATTACACATTAGACACCTAGCCAAGTGACTACTTAGTCATTTCAAACTTTGTGGCTTCTTTCCACGTGGGGTGAGGGTGGGATATTAGTTAATAAAACTTTTATCCACTTATTAGTTAATCGGGTAATGTCCCATTACCCGGTAATTAATCCATTACCCGCATAATTTAAAAATTACCACAAATTACTTAAAATTTTATTTATTTTCAGAATACTTCATATATACTTTATATACTACACTACCGTGGTCATATGGTACGTTGCATGATACTAGTCCACAAATACCGAGTATTTTAGCTCGTGCCGTATTTCATCTCAAAATGCCAAACTTCGATGAAATTCGTTTTCATCGATTTTCTTACCCTCTAACCTTCACGAATTTACCTATCCCTTGTTTGAAATAGAGTGATACTTATAAATTCAAAATAAATCTCATTTAGGGAAACGAGGTCCGATAACGCAAAACGACCGGTCGGGTCGTTACACTCTTCCCCACTTAAACAGATGTTCGTCCTCGAACATGCCAAGAACTGCTTTTGAGTTATTTGGAATCACTGCTTCACACCTCGTGCACCTTCCCGTGCGGCCACAACCCAGTTGAACGCGTAAGCTTGATAAAATCTGAAGATATCCCCCTTTATCCATGCAGCAGTTCCGAACATAGTTCCAACACCGAAAATTCTCTTCCAGGCCTGTTTTCTAATATATGAACAACATATCAACTACTACACGAGGCACCAGAACACAACTGTGTACCTTTGCTGGATTAGCACCATACACCGCATAATCCATCATATAACCACAATCACTCTCCCTGAACCTTAATAGCCAAAATTCTACGAATTTGATGCTCTCAATACACTTTATAAGATATACACATACATCCTGCTATAATGCTGACGATATCATCCCAACAGAGGAGATGTGTAGAAATTCTAACCAATTGCAGAGTTAACCAAACATTTAATCCTTCCTCTTGACTAAGACCACCATCTCACTACAAACCAATAAGGGTAACTGTCCTTTAATGCATTCACTTAATCATATCGCACTGATCGCTGATGCAATAACCTCGTCTCACCCAGTATGAACTGTTCAGACCACAAATCACCCCAGACATGACCAACCGTCACACACGATATCACAATGCGCCAATAGGCCACAACTCAAACATGATACATAAAGAATTGACTCAGGAAGGGACCACTCAACTCACGCAACTAATATGAACTTTCCTCAGAATACATGAAGTATAACATAAGAGAAATAAATATAGGGAACCGTACTCATCATCACAGTGTTGCGGCATGCAATCCGATCCAAATAACATGCCAATACGCCGACAATCCGCAACCCCATGAGAACACAATCTTACAACTCAACCGCAGATGGTGGAACTCCCCCACTTAGCCCGAAGGTACTTCTTGCACCATTCTAGACACTGATGAGATCCTTTCTCCTCTGTTAACAAAATCTTGCTCAACCAATCTGTCAAATTCTTCTAAAATCTCTTGCTAGCACCCCATTAATACTCAAATTCTCTAGCATCCTTCACATATTCGGCCTCCTACCGAATAGCCACTTGAATCCCTTGAGAAACTTTGCCAGTGACACAATCGGTAACCTACTCATAGGGGATAACCCACCTATGGAATTCACCAACTGACACTTTCCAACAATGTTGCGGCACACACCGTCTGCAACATCAATACTTCACCCTAAGCTTGTTCTCATTCACCAACTTTACCCGTCCGTTCGCTTCTTATGGACACCTACTAAATGCGCTACAACATCTTCAAATTCACCGCCATATAGCATCCTTCCTCGTCCCTAACCACTCTCCCTTGTTGCATCCAACCTTCCGCCGATAACCAATAGTTCAGATTAAGCTCGGGGACCTAATCCCTGTCCACTAAAATTATCAAACCATTCCAACTCGTCCTCAAGGTAGGTAGCCGTCTTACCACTGAACTCATAGGCTACACTACTAATCTCCCCCTTAGTTAAACTCATTCCTTTAAGCAACTACCCGACTTCCGTCTCTGACGCATGACATCTAGAGATTTAGCCGCCACCTGACACTTCTCATATGTCTTGTCTCCCTTCATCGCATGCTTCTCAGTTGCGGCCTCAATTCAATATCATTCTCTATGGCTCTTGAACCAGCAGATCACCATGACTTCAAACTCCCCGAAGATCGTCTTTCTCGAGCTTCCTTTATTAGAAGTAACTATTCAATTTTGAACCACTACACACCACGATCTCTGGAAACCGCTTCTTCAACACTCTAACCCAATGCAACCAAAGAGCTATAACACCGGCAAACTTAACACATGTTATTCGATCAAACAACAATACCACAACACAGGTGAATACTCCACCTTGCTCGTTAACACCAAGTCTTACTGCCTTACCAACCCGAACCCGATCGTTCATAGTCCAAATGCCTTTCCTCTATCGGAACTCAAATACTGAAATTTCGAAACCTACTCTGAGAAGACCTCCCTTCGTGCCATTCATTACCCCGACATATGGGCAAGCATTTTACCATAATAACAACGCCGTGCGATAACCGACCGTAAGCATCTTAACATCATGAGCATAGTCTCAAGGCTCCCAGACTCACATCTACTGAGCTGGAATAACATAATATCCTTTTGTAGGGCGATAGCAACAACCCAATCAACTATGTACAGAAACATCACGCATCATATCTGTAGCACCATTACAACTCCTCAAATTCCCGATTCATAACAAGTGCTTAGCGACGCATAATATTGAGTAGGAAGAAACATAGGCATAAGCCTTAAGGGAATCAAATCGCACGACAAGGAATCAAGAAGGGAAGTACTCCTACAGCCCCGTAGCCTCTCGAAGATAAGTACAGACGTCTCCATACCGATCCGCAAGACTTTACTAGACTTGCTCATGACTCGTGAAACCTAGGGGAATCTAGAGCTCTGATACCACGTTGTTACGACCCAAAACCTAGGGGTTGTGATGGCGCCGGACATTATTGTCAGGCAAGCCAGCACCTTAATCAGTTGAAATACCTTCCTGCTTAATATTTTCGAAATCATGCCTTTCTTACACTTCATAACCAAATAATTTGAATTTTCCTAAATCAAATACGGCAGGAAATCAACTTACTGTAACAAGAGAAATACCAACACATCCCCAGAACCCGGTGACCCAAGTACATGAGAAATTTCTAAGAATTTATACAATTATACAACTCCTGTCCGAGAAATAAATGGGAAAAAGGCAATAGAGGTACAATGTAAAGATATAAAAAGAAGGAGACTCTGTCGGCTGTGGAACACCTCCGGATGAATGCAGCCCGAGTAAGTCTCCAGACCAATTACTGAACTATGAAGGTACCTGTGCAACAAAATGCACAGAAAGTGTAGCATGAGTACATATACATATATGTACCCAGTGAGTATCCCGTCTAAACTCGAAGGAGTAGTGACGAGAGGTCGACTAGATACTCACTAAGGTCCAACAACATGATATATGACAAGATATGGCTAAAACAATAGGCATGTGAAACAATAAACAACAAATGCATAGCAAATAATGTAGTCCAAATAATAACTGAAGAATGAACATCAGAGTACCAGAATCTCCTCTTAACCAATACCGGACAGCCCAGTTATAAGTGACTCGGAACTCAAGTTACCATACACACACCAGGAAAAGACAATCGGTCGGAGTCATAAGGGTGGTCATAAGGATTGAGGTCATAAGCTAACCCACGATCGCGCATCGTACCTGCGACTCGTGTGCTGACTCGATAAT
>ML253535.1:0-21461 GCA_005239495.1 Nicotiana undulata
TCAAGTACGAGCACCAGAGGCCAGGAGGCCTGTTTCAGCAGATGCCCATTCCTGAGTAGAAATAGGAGTGTATCACCATGGATTTTGTGGTTGGGTTGCCTCGGACTTTGCGGAAGGTTGACGCGGTTTGGGTCATTGTGGATAGATTGACCAAATCGGCGCATTTCATTCCTGTGGCTACTACTTATATTACGGAGAGGCTGGCCCAGATTTATGTTCGGGAGATAGTCCAGTTACACGGGGTGCCGGTGTCCATTATATCAGATCGAGGTCCTCAGTTCACCTCGCACTTCTGGAGAGCATTGCACAGTGAGATGGGCACTCAGATAGATCTTAGTTCAGCATTTCACCCTCAGACAGATGGTCAGTCGGAGCGTACAATTCAGATTTTGGAGGATATGCTCAGGGCTTGTTTGATTGATTTTGGCGGTCAATGGGACCAGTTCTTGCCTTTGGCAGAGTTTGCGTACAATAACAGTTATCAGTCCAGCATCGAGATGGATCCATTCGAGGCTTTATATGGTCGGCAATGTCGTTCTCTGATTGGGTGGTTTGAGCCTGGCGAGGCCAAGCTACATGGTACAGATCTTGTGAGAGATGCCTTGGAAAAGGTGAAGATTATTCAAGAAAGGCTCCGCTCAGCTCAGTCCAGACAGAAGAGTTACGCAGATCAGCGGGCGCGTGATGTAGCATTTATGGAGGGAGATAAGGTTATGTTGAAGGTTTCACCGATGAAGGGCGTTATGAGATTCGGGAAGAAGGGCAAGCTGAGCCCCAGGTTTATAGGCCCTTTCGAGGTGTTAAGGCGAGTCGGGGAGGTTTCTTACGAGCTCGCTTTACCTCCCCCCTTATCGAGAGTTCATCCGGTATTTCATGTATCCATGCTCCGGAGATATCATGTCGATTTCTCTCATGTGATTGATTTCAGCACTATTCAGTTAGATGAGAAGTTGGGCTTCGAGGAGGAGCAAGTTGCTATTATTGAGAGGCAGGACCGCCAGTTGAGGTCTAAGAGAATTTATGCCGTAAAGGTCCAGTGGAGGGGCAAACCAGTCGATGAGGCGACTTGGGAGTCCGAGGAGGACATGCGGAGCAGGTATCCACAGCGATTCGGCACTTCAGGTACGATTCTACGTCCGTTCGAGGATGAACGTTTGTTTTAGGCGGGGAGATTGTGATGACCCAAAAAGGGGGGTCGTCTTATGTGAATCTAATTATGACTGTGTTCCAAGGCCCCGAAAGCCTCCGTTAATCTCACCTCGATGTGCGTGCGCAGCTCGGGCGCGTAGCCGGGAAGCCTTTATGTGAAAACTTGATTAAGAGTTTAATTTACGATAATTAAATTGAATAAAGTTGACTTTGGTCAACATTTTTGGTAAACGGACCCGGATTTGTGATCCGACGGTCCCGGAAGGTCCGAAGGAAAATATGGGACTTGGGCGTATGCCCGGAATCGAATTCCGAGGACCCAAGTCTGAGAAATGAATTTTTAAAGAAAATTGTTTTATGAAAAATATTAAAGGCTTATGAACATGAACCTTGATGTGAAACATGTGCTGTCGGGCCCGTATTATGATTTCGGAGCGTGGAACAAGTTCAATATGTGCTATGTAAGTTATCTATGAAATTTGGTAAGAAACGGACTTGATTTGACGGGTTTCGGACCAAAATGAGAAAATTGGAGTTAATGAAGCTTTGAGGATTTTTAAAGAATTTGAAATTTGGCTTGAAATGTGATTTTATGTTCCCGAGGTCCGAATGAAATTTCGAGACTGGGAATAGTTCTGTTATGTCATTTATAACTTGTCTGCAAAATTTGAAGTCATTCCGAGTAGTATAGGCTTGTTCGGCGCATTGAAGTGAATACAAGAATTTCAAGTTCTTAAGTTTTGATTCAATTTGGTTTTGGGGTTGAATTCTGAGTTTCGTTGTTGTTATTCATGTTCTGGAAGGTCGAGCTAGTCCATATCATGAATACAGACTTGTCGGTGCTTTTGGACGGGGTCCCGAGGGGCTCGGGTGTGTTTTAGACCCCGGGAAGCTAAGTTGGAAAAACCATAATTTCTGCTATCTGGTTTTCTTCTCTGCGATCGCAGAAGGTGGGTTGCGATCGCCGAGAAGGATTTTGCTGGGATGTTGATTGTTCTCTGCGATCGCAGCTTCCCCTTTGCGATCGCAGAGGTCTGGGTTCCACACCTTCGCGATCGCAGCCTTTTATCGCGATCGCATAGAGTCGCGTCTGGGCCGGGTGACTTTGTTCTTCGCGATCGCAGGACCTTTGCCGCAATCGCAGAGGTTTGGCCAGTTCGCCTTCGCGATCGCAGAGGTCTGGCCAGTTGGCCTTCGCGATCGCATGCCCCTTGTGGCGATCACAATTAAGGAATCCCTGGGAAGTTTTATAAAATACGGGACTTAGCATTTTTCCTCCATTTTCATCTTCCTCTTCAAGAGTTTAGAGAGCTCTTCAAGAGACCTTCCACCAATGTTATTGAGGTAAGTAAATTCCATAGTTTTACTAGTTTCAAACATTAATTCTTAGTTAAATTCACTATTAAATTATCTAAAACCATAGAATTAGGTAGTAATTTTAGGGTTCTTGAGGATTTTGTGATTATCCGTTTTAGGCCATGAATTTAAGTAGAAATCACACATTAATGATCCTTAGGCTATGGGTGAGTGATCCCTTCGAGAATTTTCGGAATTTGAACATGCGGGACCGGGGTTGGAATTTGGAAATTCTTCAAGAATAACATTTTAGTAAAATAACTAGGGTAATTTCCCACATTGTGCATGCATTGATGTTATTGTATACCTTTTGGCTAGTTGCGAGTCCTCGGGTGTAGAGTTCGGAGTTTCGGGCGCAATTGTGGTCCGAGGGGTAGATTCGACACGAGGTGAGTCTCCTTTCTAACCTTGTAAGAGGGAATTGTCCCCATAGGTGATGTATATGCTATGTGTAAATTGTTTGGGGGCTACGTACGCGCCAAGTGACGAGAGTCCGTACGTAGCGGCTATTATTGTTATGTCCGGGTAGTTAGGCCCACATCATGCCTTATATGCTTTTCTCGTAATGCCTGATATGTTTTTCTTGTAATGCTTTATATGATTTATTGTGACGCCATATGTACTATGAAATTATGTTTTGCATAGTGTTATTTCTCTGAGGCTTTATGGAAAAATTGTTGAATGGCAAGGAATTTGTTGTGGAAAGTAAGTATTGAATATACATGGGATCGGTCCGTACGCCACGGCAGAGTTGAAAATAAATTGTGAAATATATGGGATCGGGTCGTACGCCACGGCAATGTTGAAAGTAATTGAATATATATGGGATCAGGTCGTACGCCACGGCAGTGCTGAAAGTAATTGAATATATATGGGATCGGGCCGTACGCCACAGCAGTGTTGAGAAGTAATTGTGATATGTATATGGGATCGGGGCCGTACGCCACAGCAGTGTTGAAAAATTTATGAAATATATGGGATCGGGCCGTACGCCACGGCAGTGTTGAGAAATTATGAAATATATGGGATCGGGTTGTACGCCACGGCAGTGTTGAGAAATTATGAAATATATGGGATCAGGTCGTACGCCACGGCAGTGTTGGAAGGAAATTGAAATGAATATGGGATCGGGTCGTACGCCACGGCGAGTGTAGAAGGTACCTTATGGGAGCGGATCGTACGCCACGGTGGATCTAAGAATTTGTGAATATTGTATCGTTCGGTGGTCTTACCCTTGAAAGTGCTTTATTGTTTAGTTCAGCAATTGTTTGGATTTCTGCTTTTGATATATATATACTTATTGCTTATTTCCCTGACATGCCTATTGTATTTCATTATATTCTATCATATGTTATTACTGGTTGACCTTAGTGAGTATCGAGTCGACATCTCGTCACTACTTCTTCGAGTTTAGGCGGGATACTCACTAGGTACATATTTATTTAATATGTACTCATGCTGCACTTTCTTTTCTTTCTGTACTTGACTGTACAGGTCCGGAGGCTGGTACGTCTGATTTTCAGGCTGGTGCTAGATATTGATAGCGTGGTCATACTTCACGGTGAGCTGCTTTCCCGACGACTTCCTAGCAGCACCCTGGAGTTCTTTTGTTATATTCTCTATCCATTTCATTCAGACTGTGACCCTGTATATTTTGTAGTCATTGTATATTCAGTAGTTGCCCGTGGCACTCGTGACACTAGTTCCTGGCACACACGTGGTGTATATTTTGGGTTGTTGGTTGTACATATGTTATGCGACATGCCTATTGGTTGATTTTCCGCACTTGTAGTTTTATTTCACATCACCGCCATTATCATGTTTATATCTATTTAAAATTGGTTAAAAGATGAAATTTGAGTAACGGGGAATGGTAACACTTAGTGTTTCTATATTGGCTGGCCTAACCTCTCCGTTGGGTGTCATCGCAACCTGAATCGAGATTTGGGTCGTGACAAAATGCATCGGTATTGCTAGGGTACTTGCCGATCACAAAGGAGGAATTTCTGACAAAAGCGTTAAGTGTTTCGCGAATGCGAGACGTGGGTCGTGTTCGTGAAGAGTACCCCCGGGCAGAGTATTTCAAGTTTTCATTTCAGTATTTTAGCTCATGCTCTCATATTTTGGGAACTAGACTTGGAGATGGGTGATTTTGTCAAGGAGATTTTCATACAAGACTAAGGGGTATGTGATTTCTACTCATTTATGTTTTTATTTCATGAATCTACTTGGATTCTTAACACCTAAACATGGAATTTGAGATGAAATTTGGGACTTTTGTCTACAACTTAAGATAGTAAAAATGAGGTTTTGAGCTATGATTTTGACTTGAATTTGAAGACAAAACACATTTTTGGACTTGTGGGGGTTATGGCTAAACAGGATCTACCCCTAGACTCAGGTTTTGACCATGTGAGCCCTGATTGAATTTTGTTGACTTTTTAGGAATTGATTAAAGATTAAAACGTTTTTTTTTTTGCAATTGATTCATATGATGTTGCTTAACATTACTGAGTATTATTTGGCTAAATTCGAGCCAATTGGAGGTGAATTCAAAAAGAAAGGCGATTTTGTAAGGTTCAATTTTCCTTTCCTTGATTCCTTATCGTGTGGTGATAATTGTCTAAATCTATATCTTTCTCTTCTACTCTCTCACTGATGGTGAGAACTCGTATTTTAGCATCAGCAGCCCGTAATGGGGAGACAATACTACTAGTTGTAGCTAGGAGAGGCAGAGGTCGGGGTAGAGCCAAGGCTCCCACCAGGATGCACAGTCGTGACAAGAGGTAGAGCACATACCGTAGGTGTAGGCACACCAGGGCAGTATCGGTAGACCTGCATGCAAATCAGGTGGAGGATTATATTATTGATGATCATGTCGAGTCCCTAGTGCCAGCTCAAGATCCCGAGAGTTTTACTAGTGTTTCAGGAGGCTATGGCCAAGATTATCATTGTATTGATGCTTTGTCTCAAGCTGGAGTGGTTGCAATGGTCCCTCCATATCTCAAGCTGAAGAGGGAGCTCAGACCCTGGTCACTCTTACTCTAAAGCAGGTTGCAGTTGTAACGACCCGACCGGTCATTTTGAGTTATAGCACGTCGTTCGGATAATTAAGGCCTTGACTAGCTTCACTTCATGTATTATAATGTGTACGCGTGGTGAGAATTGAATTTCGGGAATATCATAGTTGATTTAGAAAGAAAATTCTAAATTCAGAAGCTTTAAGTTGGAAGAGCTGACTAATATTTGACTTTTGAGTAAATGACATCGGAATCGGGATTTGAGAGTTCCAACAGGTTCTCATGATAATTTCGGACTTGGGCGTATGTTCGGGTTGAATATCAGGTCGCCTGGGAGCATTTCGGAACTTATTGTGGAGAGTAGGTACTTGGAAGGTTTTAGAATTTCATAAGTTCGGTTTGAAGTGGATTTGTATGTTATCGATGTCCATTTGGAGTTTCGAGCCTTGGAATAGGTTCGTATTGAGATTTGTGACTTGTGTGTAAAGTTTGGCGTCATTTCGAAATGTTTTGATATCATTCGGATGCATTCGTCAAAGTTTGGGAGTTTGAAAATTTAAAGAAGGATTTTGATCGTCGATTCATAGTTTTGATGTTGTTTGATGTGATTTGAGGCCTCGATCAAGTTTGTGTCACATTTTGTGACTAGTTGGTGTGATTAGATGGGGTCCAGAGGACTTCGAGTGTGTTTCGGGGCGGTTTCGAACCAAGTTTGGCTAAGTTGTTATTGCTGGTTTGTTGGTGCTGGTTTTGTTCTTTGCGAACACAAATGGACTCCCGCGTTCGTGAGGAAGGAATTGAGCTGGCTACCTTCTTGTTCTACGTGTTCGCGATAAGGCAGTCGCGTTCGCGAAAGGTTTTCCAGTTGTGCTCCGCGTTCGTGAAGGCCTAGTCACGTTCGCGTAGGAGGGTAAGGCCTGGAAGTGGAGATTGGTCTTCGCGTTCGGGAAAGGGCATCCACGATCGGCGATCTGGTGAAGCTTTGCATTCGCGGGCCCTATCTCGCGTTCGTGTACAAGAAACTAGAGGGCAGAAGCTGGTTGTCATTCGCGAACGCGAGGGCCTTGTCGTGTTCGCAGAAGGTCGGATTGGGCACTGTGGTTTTTAAAAAAGGGGATTTGGCCACTCTCATTTCATTTCCTCCATGAGAGCTAACCTTGGGGCAATTTTGGAGCACTTCATCATCAATCATGAGGTAAGTGATTTCTACAAGTTGTGAGTTAGATATAAGAATTTAGGACTGTAAATTCATGGAAATTTGTGGAAATTATGAGATTTTAAGAGAAAACCTATAAATTAGTATTTTTGAAATTTGACCACGAAATTGGACATGGAATTTTGAATAAATTATATATTTGAGTTCATGGTGTTATGGGTAAAGTTTATCTATGAAAAGTTTCAGAATTCGGGCACGTGGGCCCAAGGGCTAACTTTATTGACTTTTCTAGTGGAGTTAGGAATTGTTATGAATTGATTTATTATGAGTGTTAGAGTGCATTTTCATTGGTTTGCACATTCTTTGACTATTTTTGAAGTGGTGGGAATCGGTTTGAGATGTTAGAGTGGCATTGGAGCCGGTTATGGAACTTCGGAGCGAGGTAAGTCTCATGTATAACCTTGTGACGGGGGAAACTACCCCTTGGTGATATTTATTGTTGCGCGCAACTAGTTTTGGGTGCTACGTACACACGAGGTAATGAGAGTCCGTACGTAGCTAAAACATAATTATTTCCGAGTAGACTTAGGACTTTGTCATATAATATTTGAATTGTTTGGACTCATTTTGCTAGTTTAATTAATTGAAACTTTAACTCATAATGGATTTGGAAAACAAATAAATATATTAGGCCGAGATTTACCACCTTGAGTTGTTGCCAAGATATTTGATAAATGTAAAGAGGTGTACTTATTATTGTGCTCATGTACTGTATTGTAAACACGTGTCTTGTTATTCGGTAACTTCCTTCCTTTCTTGTGGAGCGGGACAAACGCCTTGGCAGTATATAGATGCATCTATGGTTCATGTCGCACGACCATCGACAATGTACATATTATTCTGGATCAGGCCGAATGACCTCGGCAAAATCATGTATGATATCACTAGTAGTCTGAATATTCACGAGATAAACCTTTCATTGATTGCCGGCATCTTATGGTATTTCTTATTTATTTGGTATTGACAATTGGCATTTTCTGAGATATTAAGGTAAAATACAAGATCAAGAAATTTATTCTTTAAAAGACATAATTGGAACATTATGAAATTACAGATTTACTCCACTATTGTTGTGCACTTCATATCTGTTATGAATTATCATATTATTTACTTGGACCTCTAGTAAGTCTAGATGTAGACCCCTCGTCACTACTTTCTCCGGGGTTAGGCTAGATACTTACTGATACACATTGATTTATGTACTCATGCTGCACTTTTGGAGTAAATGTGCAGGATCTAACAAGTCATTTGGTGATCATCTTCGCACGTAGGCGCATCTGTTGAGGAGACTTTACATGAGCTGCATCTCAGGATACGCATCGCAGTCCATCGAGTCTCCATCATACTATTTATTTTATCCTATCTTATTTACATTCTGGACAGATGTTGTATTATCATTGCATTCCTTAGAAAATTTTCATGTACTTGTGACACCGATTTTTGGGGGTTCCTACTGGTTGTTTGTTATTGTGGTTGTGAAAATATTATCATTTACCCTATAAATTCTATTTCAAATGATTTAATCAAGGAAAATTATGATTTAAAATACTAAAATGAGTAATTAAGCTGATCATTCACTGTTGGCTTGCCTGACGGGGGTGTTAGGCGCCATCACGACCTTTAGTGGATTTTGGGTCGTGACAGCTTGGTATCAGAGAGGTAGGTTCACCTAGGTCTCACGAGTCATGATCAAGTCTGGTCAAGTCTTTTGGATCGGTATGGAGGCGTTTGTACTTATCTTCGAGAGGGTGCAGGGTTGTTAGGAGCATTTCCCTTCTTGATTTCTCGTCGTGCGATTTGATTCCTTTGAGTCTTATGCCTTTATATCTTTCCTACTCAATATTATGCGACATGGAGCACTTGTTATCAATTGGACATCGAGGGGTTGTAGTGGTACTACAGACGTGCTGCAGGACGTTTCTCCCTACGTATTCAAGCAGGCTATTATCGTCGCCATATGGAATGGTGTTCTGTCCTTTCAGCATATCTGTATTCCTATGGTTTTGAGGCTATGCACAGATTATTATGATGTTCATGTGCTATTATCACAGGGTGTTGGTGTAATGGTAGGGTGCTTGTTTATGGGTCGAGGCATTGAATGACTCGAAAGGAGGATTTCTTAGTGCCTGGTTTAAAGGTTCGGCATTTAATTCTAGCGGAAGAAATGCAATCCGACTATAGATTTTTAGGCTTTGGTTGATGGAGTAACGAGGCTTGATATCTTCGAGCGTGGTAGAATTCTCATTTGTGATGTGGTTCGTTGTCCTTATTTGAACGCAAGGTGTTATGGGTTTCTTTGATTTGACTTCGGACAGGGTGTTGTGACATGGTGCCTGAGAAGTGGTTTCTAGAGATGGCGATGTGTAGCAGTTTAAGAGTAAAATTGGTGCTTCGAATGTTGATCGCTCGGGGGAAATGATATTTATGGAGTCTCAGAGTTGGAGGCAATTTGCCCGTTCGGGTGATACAAAGGGGGACTATCATTTGAGGTAGTATTTTGGCAGCAAAGAAGGATGAAGGACATGGTGGGAGGTGTCTCACGATAGTTGAATTGCTAGCAGGTCAAGTGTGAACAACAGAGGTCGAGAAGTTGCTTAAGGATATGCTTTAACCCAAGGTGCGAGTGCCAAAGTAGCAAATGGATTCTGTGGTAGGATATCCACATGCCTTGAGAAACGTTTAGAGCGATTTCGGAGTCATGGTGTAAAGTGAGTAGGTATACGGACTTTATTTTGAATGGTGGCTACTGTACTGGAGATGATTGTATACGGCAGAAAGGAGTTTGCTTGAATTGGAGAGGGGTGTGAAAACTTGATTATCGTTTTGGATGCAACATAACTTTGAGTTTGGAATGTATTGTTGGACTTTCAGTTGATGGCAATGGGGAATGGACAGACTTGTACAGCTGGTGGACGAGCAGGGGCTTAGGAGGGTTTACTGATTCTCGTGGTGAGTTGTACCAAGTGCAGCATCATTAAAAGATGTCGGTATGGAATTCCGTAGGTGGGTTATCTCCTATGAGCAAGTTAGTAGTTGTGTGATTTTGATGAATTTTCTATGAAGATTTCTACTTACTACCCGACAGAAGGTCGAATATGCGATTGTGGCTTATAATTCGGGATGTTTTGAGAAGAATTTAACAAGAGATTTTGCGAGGTTTGGCGAGTTGATGGTGCGAGATCATAGTAATTGGGAAGGAAGAATCTTTGTGAATTCTAGATTTATGTGTTTGTAGCTTAAAGCTAAGTAGGGGAGCCCACCACCTACGATTGGATCGCATGGTTGTCTGCTTGTGCGATTTCTGGTTATTGGTGCATTGGTAGATTATTTATGACTAAGAAAAGAAAACATTAGGGTTAATTCGAGCAAAGAACTTGATGAATTTGTGCAATATTTGGCCTTATCGATTCATGTGCGGGTTTTGGGAAAACTCAGAGTTTATGCTTCTTGTGGATATGATGTACACGGAAAATAATTCATTCAGTTGCTTCTTTGGGAGTGTTCATGTGCTAACAGAGCATTGGGGTTTGAGTATATTCGGGACCAAGTCAGAATGGGTGACTCTCAACAATGGTTCTTGTAGGTTCAAGAATTAAAGTGCAATGCCTAAGGATTTCGGGTCCGCTGTGTGGTTAAGGATCGGGTTTTTGTAGTGGATTATGAAAGGAACTTGGAGTGTTCTATGTTATCATCAAGTATGCGGTGCAGTATTGGAGAACTAGGAGAAAACAACTTCGGGTTCGTAGAGGATCGATCTTTCAAAAGAGGTGTAAGTTGGAGATGTTATTATGCGTATAAGGAGGGTATGAGATGGTTCATGGGTACTGAGACGATGTGGTATCGCGAATTGGTTCACTAAGGATGAGTGTTGATTGAGTTCGTTATGTTTTTAATGGAGATATTATTATTTCTAAGGAAAGTCAACGGTAAATCGGAAGGATTTGGGTCGGTTAGTAATGGTTTGAATCAGCATGGTTGTGGAAGTGATCAGTTCCTTTAGCGTGTTAAGTTATACCGGTGGTTTGTGGTTGTACGTGCGGGGTTGACAGCCACCATAATTTGATTGATTTGGGAGGCATTTGATTCAAATGGCCTTGTTATGTAAACGGATTCCGGAAGACTTATGGTAGTTTAGACCACGATTTGAGGTTTGTATTTTCTGCGGTTATGGGAATTCAGTCGTGTGTTTCTATGGTTCTTTTGAAATGAGTTAAGAAAAAGGTTTCTAGATGATGAAGAGTTTATTTTGTTGGTGGTTAAGGAGATATGATGAAATTCTTGTACTCTCGTTTAGCGGCAAGGTAAGTGTAGCGGGCGCTATGGAAATTTGGAGGTTGAGGACCAAAGGTCGAGGTTTGGTGTTGATAAGAATGTCACAAGCTCGGAGGAGAGAGGGAAGATTTAAGATGTTCAAAGTATGCTGGCATTAATTTCGGGTAGTCTGAGGATGGTCTGTTTGGGGAAGAAGTATTGGGTATTGAAATGTGGATGCTTGACTAGCACTATGGACGTATCATGGTCGTTGGCCATTGATGTTCTGATTTTACTACCTGGTGCGAAAGGTCGTGGGAGTGTACCCCACGGGGAAATCTGTATCAGTGTGACATGTTAGTCACTTGATTGCTAAAGATTGAAACCAAGTATAGAGATTCTGGTACTATCGCTAATGTGAGAGTTTATGCCTGAAAGGCGCTCTAGTCATTTGGTTGTGGACTGTACGAGTTGGTCCGAAGTAGACGGCTGCTAGCGTGTGTCATGAATAGGCCATTGTGGATCCTTGAGTTGTTGGCCTAGTATGGTATGATCGAAATCGGCTAGAGATCTGTTAGTGGGTCTAGTGTGAATGTGTGTTCTACGTGAAATCAGATATGTTCATTTGGCACAGCATTGCTTAGGAGGAGTCTTCGGGCATTGGATAGTATTCTCGCCATCAACTATTCCATGTAATACTATATTGTGCAATGTGGGTTGTGAGACAACCTGATTATTGGCACATGTGTTGTGATCCCGTGTAGCTTGTGGTGTTATATGAACATGATGGATCTCGAGATGTTGGTCATTTTTTTCACCTTAGTCGTGCTTGGGTTTTATAGTGTATGTCTCTGTCTGTCTCCCCAGGATTTGTATTATGCACTTGGCGTGCTTGTGGTCGATATTAGGGCCTTTCGTAAGTATAAGCATTACGACTTGATGTTATTTTATTCTTGATTGTTATGTGCGGATCGGGTGGCGCGCTGTCGCGGCTATATTGTTTGGATTGGGTGGCACGCCGCCACGGGCATGTTGTTGGAGCAGGTTGTACGCCGCAACAATTAGATGTTGAGCATAGTTCCTTACATTTGTTTTTGTGCCTTGTTTTTCATCCCTAAGGTAGGTTCATAGCATCTATGCAGTGATTTTATTCATTATGTGGGCTGAGTAATTTCCTGATAGAGTTCATTCTTTATGAGCTATATTCGAGTGGTAGCTTGTTGGCGCTTGATGGTGCGACATAAGATTCTAGATGGTGTTTGAGGTGGATTATTGCCCGAGCAGCCTATACTGGGTGAGACGAGGTTATGTGAGCTGAGATCAGTGCCATCGGTGCGATCGATTCATAGTTTTGATGTTGTTTGATGTGGTTTGAGGTCTCGAGCAAGTTTGTGCCATGTTTTGGGACTTGTTGGTGTGATTGGAAGGGGTCTCGGGTGTGTTTCGGGGTGGTTTCGGACCAAGTTCGGCTGAGATCATGTTGTTGGTTTGCTGGTGCTGGTTTTATTCTTCGTGAATGATACATTTGATACGCTCAAATTACACTTTAAAATAATGTAAGCGGTCGATCGTCAAATATAATAACCCAACTAGGTTGGGGTCGAATCCCACAGAGAACAATATGTAGGCGCTTAGGAATGTAAGAGAATTATCACTTATCGTGCAATGCCAAACACTTAGAATTTGTTTAAGAAAATATTTATACCTAAATGCAAAAATGTAAACTAACCTAGAAAGCAAGTAAAATTATCAATGGCTACAAGTATAGATGCATCGAGAATTACACTCAAATAACAATCCAATGTATTTTACGATTTTACAAATATGAGAGAATTTATGTTAATTAGCCACGGATAATAATTCTTAATTAGCTTCTTCTAAAGACTCACAAGACATCCTAATTGAATTATTTGCAACCCAATTAAGAGATTAAGCACACCTGGATATGGCTACAAGTTGTTCAATCCTATTACTAGGTAGAATCTATAAAATGAGGATTAAAGCCTCAAGTTCTTGTTAATTAATCTTTCCCAACCCCAAATTATCTTTCCCAAAATTAATTCGGAGTTAATGGGAAAGTCCTAGGGTTAGCTAATCCCTTTGAAAATATTGAAGAACAAGAATAATTAAATAAACAATAACTCACTTCATAAATAAATCAAAATCATTCAATACATAAGCACAACAAGGTATTTAATCCACACTTTAAATATGAATATTTCCATAAACAAGATTTAGTGTTGGAAAAAAATACTACACACTTAAATATTCAATACAAAGCAAGGAAATGAAGAAATCAACATAAATGGGTAAGAAATCCTTAACCACAAGCTTCAAATCTTCAAAACCCAAGTGTGTGTGCTAACCCTAGCTTCTAAAACTTGTTCTCCTCTAGTGTCTCTACTCAAAAATAAGCCAAAGATGTCCAAAATATCTGCTAGGTCGAGTATTTGTGGGTTTGGAATTGAGAACATGTGAAATGCCTAAACTACCCAGGTCTGATGCCCGTTGACCGCACCTGCGAAAGAATACTCGCAGTGCCGCTCCGCAGATGCGGATAGCCCATCACAGATGCGGAATGTGAAGTTGAGCGCTGGATCCGCAGATGCGGAACCGCTTCTACGGTTCTTCACTCGCAGGTGCGATCCCAGGCAAAATTGTTCAGTTTCGCATATGCGGACTTCTCCCTGCAGGTGCGAGATCGCTTCTGCGATTTGTGTTCCGCAGATACGAAATCCCTGGAGAGTTTTGTACTCGTTCAACCAAGGTTTTCTCAATTCCACTTCAATTCAACGCGAATCACTTCATGGCATCATTTTCTTGAAAGTTGAACAATACACACTATAAACGACCTCATGTTATCATTAAAGGATGCAAAATCTAACGAAAAGAGGCTAAAATGAGTGGTAAAATACCACTCATCAGTGAATGCGAAGGGACTCCCATGTTCGCGGAGAAGGAATTGAGTTGGGGACCTTTTTGTTCTACGTGTTCGTGATAAAGCAATTGCGTTCGCGAAGGGTTGGGAAATTGTGCTCCGTGTTCGCGAAGGCCTAGTCGCGTTCACGTAGGAGGGGCAGGCCTGGCAGGGGAGATTGGTCACAAGTCCACCATGGGCGAACTGGTGAAGCTACGCGTTCTAGGCCCTATCTCGCATTTGCGTAGAGGAAACTGGAGGGCAGAAGTTGTTTGTGCTTCGCGAACACGGGGGATTTGTCGTGTTCGCGAAGAAGGTCGGATGGGGCAGTGTGGTTTTAAAAATGGAGATTTGGCCATTTTCATTTCATTTCCTCCATGAGAGCCGACCTTGGAGCGATCCTGGAGCACCATTTTCATCGTCAATCATGAGGTAAGTGATTTCTACAAGTTGTGAGTTAGATACACGAATTTAGGCTTGTAAAATTTATAGAAATTTACGGAAATTAGGAGATTTTAAGAGAAAACCTAGATATTGATATTTTTGTAATTTGGACACGAAATTTGGAATGAATTATATATTTGAGTCTGAGTCTGTGGTGTTATGGGTAAAGTTTTTCTTCGAAATATTTCGAAATCCGGGCACGTGGGCTCAAGGCTTGACTTTATTGACTTTTCGAGCGGAGTTGAGAATTGTAATAAATTTATTTATTATGAGTATTAGAGTGTATTTTCATTTGTTTGCACATTTTTTGACTAGTTGTGGAGCGGTGGGCATCAGTTTGAGGTCTTAGAGTGGCGTTAGAGCCGGTTATGGAACTTCACAGCAAGGTAAGTCTCTTTTCTAACCTTGTGAGGGGGGGGGGGGTAACTACCCCGAGGTGATATTTATTGTTGTGCGCAACTAGTTGTGGGTGATACGTCCGCACGAGGTGATGAGAGTCTGTATGTAGCTAAAGCATGATTATGTCGGGGTAGACTTAGGACTTTGTCATATAATATTTAAAATGCTTGGACTCATTTTTCTAGTTTAATTAATTGAAACTTTAACTAATAATGGATTTGGAAAACAAATAAATATATTGAGCCGAGATTTATCACCTTGAGTTGTTGCCAAGATATTTGATAAATGTAAAGAGGTGTACTTATTATTGTGCTCATGTACTGTATTGTAAACACATGTCTTGTAATTCGTAACTTCTTTCCTTTCTTGTGGAGCGAAGCGAACGCCTCGGCAGTGTATAGATGCATCTATGGTTCGTGCTGCACGGCCCTTGATAGTGTACACATTATTCCGGATCAGGCCGAACGACCTCGGTAGAATCGTGTGTGATATCGCTAGTAGTCCGAACTTTCATGAGATAAACCATCCATTGATGCCCGGCATCTTATGGTATTACTTATTTATTTGGTATTGACACTTGGCAATTTCTGAGATATTAAGGTAGAATCAAGATCGAGAAATTTATGCTTTAAAAGACATAATTGGAACATTATGAAATTACAGATTTACTCCACTATTGTTGTGCACTTCATATATGTTATGAATTATCATATTATTTACTTAGACCTCTAGTAAGTCTCGATATCGACCCCTCGTCACTACCTTTTTCGGGATTAGGCTAGATACTTACTGGGTACGCATTGATTTACGTACTCATGTTGCACTTCTGCACTAAATGTGCAGGATCTGACAAGTCATTTGGTGATCATCTTCGCGCGTAGGCACATCTGTTGAGAAGACTTTACATGAGCTGCATCTCAGACTACGCATCGCAATCCACCGAGTCTTCATCGTACTATTTATTTTATCCTGTCTTATTTACATTATGGACAGATGTTGTATTATAATTGCACTGTAGGGGTGGGCGTTCGGGCAGTTCGGATTGAATATGAAATTGCGGATTTTTGGTTTTCGGATTGAAGAAATTTCAA
Organism: Nicotiana undulata; assembly: GCA_005239495.1. Classification (NCBI taxonomy): domain Eukaryota; kingdom Viridiplantae; phylum Streptophyta; class Magnoliopsida; order Solanales; family Solanaceae; genus Nicotiana; species Nicotiana undulata. The sequence goes on from ML253535.1 coordinate 15,844, forward strand.
TCCAAATCCAATCCAAATAATTTCGGATTGGATCAGATTATTTAAGTTCGGCTTCAGATAATCGGATTGGATTTTTAGGATTTTCGGTTCTGGCTTTTAAGCCTATAAGTTGAGCTTATAAAAAACACTCGACATAAAAATAATCATTAAAATGAAGTAGAAAGATGGTAATCAAAAGATGCTTTCGTTTTTGATATCTTCTCAACTCTATATAATGCCTCTTCAAAAAACAAAGGTCTCGAATATGCAATACATCACACTGATTCAAATTATACTATTATAAATTAAGAGATTAATTGGGAAAGGTGACCTCGAAATTCAATCTTTAGTCAACTTCAGCCTTGACTCTTTAGTCTTTACAAACGCACATATGGTGTGGCTGTGTGGGTGAGACGTGAGAGAAAAGGAAAACCCTATATTACATTTAATTTGGTAGAGAATCCCATATTGGACTTAGTATTTGTATTGAATATACGGGCTAATGTTTAATGGGCATGATACTATTGGAGATTTAGATTTATTAGTATTACGTATGTATATGGGTAATGTCGTAATGGGCTAATGTCTAACTGGTAAGGCTAAATATAAGGTAAAAAATTTTGGATTTTCGGATATCCGAAATTTCGAAGTCCCAAATCCAAAATTCAAAATTTTTAAAAATAAAATCCGAACTCCAATCCATAATCCAAAAATCCAAACCAAAAATCCAAGAAGTTCGGATTTCGGTTCGGGTTTCGGATTTGCCCAAACTATGCCTACCCCTATTGCACTCCTTAGAAAATTCTCATGTACTTGTGACACCGGGTTGTGGGTTCCTACTAGTTGTTCGTTATTGTGGTTGTGAAAATATTATCATTTACCCTATAAATTCTATTTCAAACGATTTAATTAAGGAAAATTGTGATTTCAAAATACTAAAATGGGTAATTAAGCTAATCATTCATTGTTGGCTTGCCTGATAACAGTGTTAGGCGCCATCACGACCTTTAGTGGATTTTAGGTCGTAACAGCGTGATTTTTCTGTCACGACCCAAATTTCCAACCTTTAGAGATTGTGATGGCGCCTAACACCACACTTGCTAGGCAAGCCAATGTTAGATTCCGTTTAACAATATTCCACTATTATAGTACTGAAACATGAATAACAACGAAAATAAATGAACTTGAACCACTTGTCATAACCTTCATCACTTTCCAACACAATCTGAGTTACCATAACTCCCACGATATCACTTGCCAAACTTCCAATACTCTTAAAACCCAGGTAAAATGTAATAACAATAATCTCTTAGGCGAAATGAATTACGAATTAACCGAAAATAACTCTATGACTACCCCAGGGTCTGGTGTCACAAATCCACAAAACGACTAAGAGTACTACAAAGAAAGTCTGAAAGAAAGTAGTGAATTGTTCTGAGTAAATGTAAAACAGTATATGTCATGAATGAGAAGACTCTCAGATATCTGCAAACGCCGGCAGATGTACCTCGTGTCTCCAAACGCGATCAGGTGGTCAACTATAATCCTCTACTGCTGGAACGCGGCGGGATATGTGCAAAAAGAGCACAGAGTGTAGCATTAGTACAACCGACCCCATGTACTGAGTAAGTGCCGAGCCTAACCTCGGCGAAGTAGTGACGAGGCTAGGTCGGGCTTCAACAATATATATATATATATATATATATATATATATATATATAATATGTGACAACATTTAATAATGAACTAGAAAGGAAACTAGAAAGTAAACTATTAAAACTGTAATGAAATAAAATACTCAGCTATAACCAATTTCTCAATAACGTTTCCAAACTTTCGTTCTTTCACTTTAAGTGAACAGTACTTCAGAATTTAAAGAATAATAAAATCGTTGTCTCAGCCTTTTCACACTTTTACTTTATCTTTTCATTAATCAATAACAACATCAATATCATTATCAATATAAATATCCTCCCTTATTCCTCCTTGTTGCGGCGTACAACCCGCTCCCACCTGTCCTCCCTTATTACTCATCCCTAACATTCCTCCCTTATTGCTCATGTTGCGGCGTGCAACCCGATCTCACCCGTCCTCCCTTATTACTCCTTGTTGCGGCGTGCAACCCGCTCCCACCAGACATATCATATCAAATAAATTCATAAGGCAGGCCAAGCCTATCACAATACTTTCATTTTCAATAATTATAACTGATAAACTGCGTTTATCTCACAATTTTACCAAGTACCTCGAAATCATGAAACCAACAAAAAATCTCATAGTATATACGTTTATTCTATAACCAGAATCAATTACCAAATACCTTAGCCAGGTGTATATCACAAAGGAACCAGTTCAATAGCCAATACTCTTTCCAACAAATATAAAGATAACCAATAACAACTCAACAAGTCAAATAGTCATTTAAACAAAGTAAACATATAACAATTAAGTCCATAAGCAATTAAGTGGGGAAACAGGAAAAAGATCATGCTTTACTAAGACTTGGGTGGTGCATAGGTACTCGTCACCACACCTATACACCACACCCATGCAATCCACATAGCAAACAAGGGGGAATCCTATTCCCTCAAGCTAAAGTTAGGCCAAACACTTACCTCGAATGCCAGAAACTCAATTCAAGCTTCAATCACTGCCTTACCCTTTGATTCCAACACCAATACGCCCATATCTAATCACAAGTTACTTAACTATATCAATAAATGCTAATTGAATGAAGTCTAATGCATGGAAAAGAGTTTCCTAGAGTTTTCTTCCAAAATTCAAAAATTGATACCGGGCCCACTTGGTCCAAATCCGAAGTTCGGACAAAAACCGGATTACACATTCACCTCCAATTCCGGGTGTATGACAGGTTTTGGAATCCGACCCCAATTAAGGTTTAAATTCCCAAATTTCCATGTTTTTCATGTTTTCCCCAAAATTCCCAATTTTTTCCATGAAACTCTTTGATTCTAAGATGAAATATCGTAGTAGGATGTTAAGGAATGAATAAAAATAATTAGAAATCACTTACAATTGTTTTGGAGAAGAAAGGGTCTTTAGATATCACCTCTTGTGTTTTAGGGGTTTTGAAAAGTGGAAAATAGCTGAAAATTACGTTATTTATAGGTATCCCTGTCCAGGCCTCCACCGCGGTCCGCGGTAAGACGACCGCGGCCCCGAAGGCCTCATTGCAGCTTCTCTGAAGTTCAACCACCGCGGTCCGCGGTTAAGCGACCGCGACCGCGGTGCTGCTGCAGGTCTTTCTGAAGTTTCCACCGCGGTCCGCGCTAAGACGACCGCGGCCGCGAAGGGGGGACACCGCGGACCGCGCAAGGGCGACCGAGGACGCGCTCCCAGGTTCAGAGACCTGTTATTGCACCTGTACACTCAGTGATTTTTAAGTCTAATGCACCGTGGAACCTACCTGAAACTATCCCGAGCCCTCGGAACCTCAAACAAAAGCGCACATAACCTCGGAACCACATTACGGATTTATTCCAGTATTCAAAACACCGAATCACTATCACAATCATCAAATTTATACTTCAAATCACATAAAAAATTTCAATCTTTCTCAAACTTCACATTTTCCCATTTTCAGTTCGAATATCGTCAACATCAAATTTGTTTCTCACCAAATTTCACAGATATTCAATTTAAACATATTGGATTTATTCTGGCTCCGTAATCATAGTACGGCCTCAATTACACAGATTTCCTCATATTTCATTGTCATAAGCCTTCATATTTTTTCAAAAAACAGTTTTCTTTAAAACTTCCATTATTTCATCAATCTTTTTCATATAAAGGCTTCCCGGCTGCGCGCCCGGGCTGCGCTACACATAGGTGAGATAAAAGGAGGCTTTCACGGCCTCGACACAAATATTTAGATAAAATTATACGGGATGACTTTCCGGGTCATCACAATCTCCACCTCTAAAACAAACGTTCTTCCTCGAACGGACATAGAGATATACCTGGATCGGGGAAAAAATGGGGATATCGATCCCGCATATCGGACTCATATTCCCAAGTCGCTGCCTCAACAGGCTGACCCCTCCACTAAACACGAAATGAAGGAAAACTCTTGGATCTCAACTGACGAACCTACCGGTCCAAAATAGCTACTGGCTCTTCCTCATAAGTCAAGTCTTTGTCCAATTGGACAAAGCTGAAATCTAACACGTGGGACGGGTCACCATGATATTTTCGGAGCATTGACACATGAAATACCAGATGAACTGAGGATAACCTTGGAGGTAATGCAAGCATGTAAGCTACCTCCCCCGTCTTATCAAGAATCTCAAATGGCCCAATATACCTAGGGCTCAACTTACCCTTCTTCCCAAATCTCGTAACACCCTTCATGGGCGACAAACGAAGTAATAATCTATATACAATCATAAATGCTACATCACGGACTTTATGATCGGCATAACTCTTCTGCCTAGACTGGGTTGCACGAAGTCTTTCCTTGTGATGACCCAAAAGGTCATCCTAAGTAATTCTAGCTAAATCAGTGTTCCGACGCCCCGAAAGCCTCCGTTAATCTAACCTCAATGCGCGTGCGCAGCCTGGGCGTGTAGCCGGGAAGTCTTTATGTTGAAATTTGATGAAAATGGAATTTTATGATAATTAAATGAATAAAGTTGACTTTGGTCAACATTTTTGTAAACGGACCCGGAACCGTGATTTGACGGTCTCGAAGTGTCCGTAGGAAAATATGGGACTTGGGCGTATGCCCGGAATCGAATTCCGAGGTCCCACGCCCGAGAAATAAATTTTTAAAGAAAATTGTTTTCTGAAAATAATAAAGGTTTTTGAAAATGAACTTTGATGTGAAAACCGTGTTACCGGGACCGTATTATGGTTCCGGAGCCCAAAACAGGTTTATTATATGTTATTTGACTTATATGTGAAGTTTGGTGTAAAACGGACTTGAAATGACGTGATTCGGATTAAAATCGGATAAGTTAAGCTTTATAAAGTTTTGAGGAAACTTTATGAGTTTTGAGGTTTAATTCCTTGATTTTGATGTTGTTTTGGTGATTTAAAAGCTTGAATAAGTCAGTAGGATGTTTTGGGAGTTGTGTGTGTTTTTGGTTTTCAGCCCCGAGGGCTCGGGTGAGTTTCGGGTAGTCAGCGAGGTGCAATAGAGTTAGAAAAATCTGGTTTTCTCCTGTTTTCTGGTGTCCAGCGATTTCCTCTCTGCGATCGCGGACTCAGTCACGCGATCGCAATGTTGTATGGGCTGGGGGGTGTAAATTGACCCTATGCGAACGCAGGGCCTCCACCGCGATCGCAGAGCTTGGGATTAGTGCTCTACGCGATCACGGAAGGCCTCACGCGGTCGCATAGTGTAGACCTGGGTTGGGGGCTGGATTCTGAAATGCTCTCCGCGAACGGGGATGTGGGGTTGCGATCGCGATCCTCTGTGCAACCTCTGCGATCGCACACATTACTCCGCGATCACATAGGTCAATCCCCAGTACTCTCCGCGATCGCAATCATTTTCCTGCGATCGCAATGAACAATTTTGCCCAGTTATTCTTTAAGTCCAAAACAGTAGGCATTACGGGATTTTCCCAACTTTTCACTCTTCCCTTCTTCTCCAACCTCCATTGAAGTCCCCAAGC